>JBBEOF010005259.1:0-63566 GCA_037576055.1 Fusarium sp. M6JPR69
CTGCTGATGGCTGGGATGTGGGTACTAAGTGAGGAGCTGTGCTCCTCTCAGATACATGTAACTTAGACCTTTCAAGAACACATCATCTTCACTCCCGCAATATTGTTTCATCAAGAAATACCTGCCTCGCCTTATCGACTCGGCCAGCCAGAAGCTCTCGGGCAAGCTCGGCTTCTCAAGTGACGTCAACCCGTCTCCTGCCAGAGCACCGCCCAAGGCCACCAGTTTTCGGGACAGACTTAAGGGCAATGATGCCGCTATCAAGGTGAGCGGCGCTCAGGACACATCCGCTATTAATAAATAGGTAAGATGAATTAAAATACCCTATTATATGCTTATATATTATATTTAGTAGTTTTATTATAGATTTAGTGTCTAGTTTGAGTCGGGTAAAACATGATAGTTTCCCGCGGTACAGCTCTAACCGTCAACATGACCAATACGATCATTTTTGCCGCGTCAAGCTAATGCTGGCCTATCCACATCGCGATCCCAACCAACTACGCAAGGTCAACGGTATAGAGTACGCCTCTTACGCACCTGCCGCCGAATTCTATTACGGGAACCACTAGCACCCTGATGATTACTACGGCACACCTAATACCGAGGAACGTCGACTAGATCCGGATCAGTTCGAGCAGGAATCTCATGAACCTGACCTTGTGGAGGAGGACTAGCTTGAGCTTGCCCGCTAGCTTCCCGACTGCCCATTAAGCCAAGAGGCAATAGATCTTCTTGGCAGACAGATATCGACATCCAATACGGTTAGACAACCCACGTCGGCCGCTACGCCGACCCAGGAATCATTCAAGGCGATTATTAGCGCCAGCAGATCGAGCAGGATCGTCTCGATATAAATATTAAGGACCTGCCTTTAGAGGTCCGCGATACGCTCAACCCGGAGCAGCGGATAATATACGATACGTTCATTAGACACCTTTAGTGTGGCAGCGAGGAGTAGATTCTACTCCACGTTAACGGCGGCGGCGGGACAAGCAAGTCCTATATGATTAAAGTCCTGTCTTCGCATCTTTAGAGGCTCGCTGGTGACCGGCCTAGTCCGATCTGGAGAACTATACCCACGGGTGTTGCAAGCAACTAGATCATGGGGACAAATCTATACTCCCTTCTGCGGCTACCCGTTAATAGAGCTTTTACAGAGCTAGCGCTAGCAGATGCTAATGCTATCTAGAAGAAGCTGCGGGGCGTTTGGTATCTCGTGATTGACGAGAAGAGTATGCTGGGTCTGCGCCAGCTTTCGTGGGTTGGTAAACGCCTCCGCCAAGTCTTTCCCGGCAGAGCAGCTGACTTCTTTGGCGGCATAAGCATCATCCTCGTTGGCGACTTCTTCTAGCTCCCGCCGGTTATAAATAAGCCCCTCTACTTTGGTGGGCCGCTCAAGGACCTACATGAGGTCTCTGGCCAGGCGGCATATAGGGTCTTTAACCACACTGTCTTCTTGAAGAAGGTCGAGCGGCAGCAGGGCGATGACCAGGCTGGCTTTCGTCTCGCTCTTAAAGAACTGCGCGATCTGAGGTTATCCATCGAATTATAGAAACTTCTGAGCCAGCGTGTGTAGGCTAAGCTAAGCTAGTGCGAGGTAGATAAGTTCGATATTACTTTCTGGATCTATAGTAAGAAAACTCGTATTAATGAGTATAACTATGACCACCTAGTCCGTCTAATGCAGCTAGTAATCTAAGTTATGGCTAAGAATATTGGCAACGGTGCTGATAAGGCAATATCTAAATGGTCTAGTAACCTGGCTGGCTAGATTCCTGTATGTATCGGTGCTTGCCTTATGATTACCTAGAACATCTGGTAGCCAGTAGGCCAGGTTAATGGGGCCTAGGGGATAGTGTATGATACCGGCTGGGCACCTAGCGCTGATATATATCGTGACCCGCTGTGTGTTGTGATGATGGTGATAGATAAGTATACCGGGACATCTTATCTAACTACTGATGATGGGCGCGAGGTAGTACCCATACTCCCCGTGAAGCGAGACTTCTTTCTTGGGACGTCTGCGTGTACATAGAAGTAGTTCCCACTTACAGTATCGTACGCCATTACGGTTTATAAGTCATAGAGCATCACGGTAGATAAGATGGTGACGGATCTGTCTGAACGGGACTTTTAGATAGGGCTTAGCTATGTTGTAGTGTCGAGGGTTAAGATGCTAGAGGGGTTAATGATCGATGCCCCATTTGAACGGGCATTTCTCTATTATGATAAGCTACCTGATGGTAAGAATAGTTCCACGTGAAGCTCTATAAGTCCTAACCGATTAGTAGGTGTTCTGATGAAGGTCCGCGACCAGGACCGGCGGAGGCAACAGCAACTTGATCAGCCCCTTTTCTATCCTCTTTCTTCTTAAAATCTCAACGATATCCAGAGTTAGCTATATAAGTAATGCAATATGAAATTTCATCTCAGATAATCCTCCACAGCATAGAGATACATCCTTCGGACTTTATTACGCCCTCCCCACCTCCAGTGAGGGTGTCACCATATTTTACTTGTGTTCAATCTGTTGACCTCATAGGCAGCAGGCTGCTGCCTGATGCTAGTTGAGGTCGTTCACGTTCATCGTGATCCTTGCCTAATGTTGGCCTTATTCCAACAACCTGATCTTGACAAGTTTCCTCCAACAGTAAGTGAAGGTCTCCGGAGCTTGACAGATATAGCGCTATCTTCCGTTGTAGAGAACAAACGCAGGTCAAGTCTAAAAACGGCGCTACAGGCAGGACCAGGTTTGAATCCGGTGAGATTTGCCTGGCTAATATAAAACACATCTGGCTCCAAATCAGCGATCCCCGAAAAAGTCACTACACCAGGGACTTTAGCGACAAGCACCAGGGAACTTGAGTTCTCAGGACAAATTTAGTAGATAGTTAAAGAGGAGATGGAGGTTCAAAGGACGTCACCACTACGTCGCATGGCATGGTTCTCTAAACTTCATTCAATTAGATCGAAGGGGCACTTGGCAGAACTTGTCAATGCTCTCAGCGTTGATGTTGTCGACGGGAGGGACCAGGCCCCTTCTCTGACGACGTCGCTAACACCAATCTACTTGGTTTCTCATTGTTTCTCCTACCCGACCTTCTGTCCAATATCATCGATATCAACCAGAGAAGCACCAGCAAACACATCTGCCCGAGACCCATCGGGTCCAGCTGCATCTAGAACGGCCACTGTAGCTCCGTGGCCTGTTTCTATAGACCTTGGAGGATCCTCCGCTGTAGCCAAGCGAGCAGACTCCTTCGTGTGAACAATGTCTGGGCCCCAAGGGGCAGGATCGGTCAGCCACTTGGGATCAATCGCCTCCACCTTGAAATACGGCGCTGGGTCACTTTCCGGATCTCGCTCACGTCGAGTGAATCCGCGCCCAAGGAACCGCCACATATTGTGCTATTTGAAGGAGATGCGTCAGCTATCCAATACAATAGTTTCCCACGTGAGAATTTAGACAACTTACCCGGCTGCGATAGGTAATGTTATAATCCTCCCAACGGGGTTCCGACACAACTTCCTGGAAATGCAGTCCACTTCCAGGCCAAATAGCTGTTATCCGTCCGTTCTTATCCTTGTCTATCACACACGCCAGTATGAGCCACGCCTTTCGTGCTGATGAGTAGAAACGGGGGCTTACACCAACTACTGCAGTCGTCCTCCCAAACCGTTCCGTGCAACATTGTCTGTTGATGGACGTTGAACGCATCTGTGACGTCTTGCCGCGGGGCAATGGACCTGATATCATCCGTCTGGATCTTTCGGATTAGCTTCATTGCGAAGGTAGCCACCGCAGTGAGTGATGCAGTAACGGATCCAGCAAAGACTGGCCAAGCGGGGCCGAAAAAGAGCACCATGTTGGGGAAGCCGGGGCATCCGATGCCCAGATACCCTTCTGGCACGTCTTTCCATTTCTCAGCCAGCGACACGCCATTCTGGCCAACCAACTTGTAGTGAGGCCGAAATGCTGCTTCAGCATTAGTTATCGACATCCTACGATTCAGGTCAGAGAACCAACTTGTGTCAAATCCTGTGGCAAAGACGATGACGTCGCATTTAACCTCCGTACCGTCGCCACCAATGACAGAATTCGAGGTTATACGCGCAGCTGGCGTGAAGTGACAGTGGACATTGGGTTTTGTCACTGCCTTCATAAACTTGATGCCCTGTAGGGGGTTTGGTAAGTTAGGTATAGGGACTCCACTGTAGCTTTCACACACGTACAGGCGAGACCCGTCTACAACCGTATGGAAACTTGGGGATAAGTCCGTTTGTGAGGTCCTCGCGCCCGAGGTACTCGCGCATCTTACGAGTCGCTTCCTAAGAGTTTTCAGTGGTGCATCTTCAAAGAACAAGGCCAGAGTCAGCGAACATTTACTGCTTCCTCCTGGAGTGGGCTTGCTTTGAACATTGAAGCCCACATCAGGTTTACTGGACCTTCGTGGATCCTCGCTTCTTCGACCAACTTCTCTGGATGTAAACGAAACTCTTCTCGTTTCTCAGCAGACCCTGTTGAAATCAGTTCCTATGGTCCTTTACGACACGTACAGAGTAGGTTGTGCCTTACAATTTTCCTATAAAAAATCAATTAATCTCCGGGCTCTATAACACTGAAGACGATTGTGTGTGTGGTCTTTTACTTACAACGAGAGACTCTGGGCCTGCTGAGGCTAGCCACGTCTTGCTCCGTATGAAAACGTGCAATTCATCGACGTGTGGTTGCATACCAGGAACAGTCTGAACGGCACTAGCCCCAGCACCAATCACAACTACCTTTTGACCTTTCCACTGCTGCTCACCGAAATCCGACGGCCATTGAGCGGTGTGAATTATCCGACCCTTGAAGCTCGAGTAGCCCTCAATCTTGGGTAGAATCGGGTTGTTCAAGAGCCCACTGGCTTGGAGGAGGACGTCCTATACAAGGTTTATCAGTACTCTCGTAATCTACAATCAAGCCAGTGTGTCTCGGCCTGTGACTCACGCAGGTTGTATCGAATCGCTCAATGCTGCCATCTTTGTAAATCTTGTCGACCTTGAGGCGCCAGATTCCAGCATTTTCATCCCATATGGCTTCGGAGACCCGATGATTGAAGTTCATGTATTTGCGAAGATCAAATACACGGCATATTCTGTCCAGATATGACCAGATAGATTCACTCTTGGAGTAAAACTCTGGCCATTCGGGCTATGGCGAAGCCATAAATTAGCATCGAGGCTCCAGGTATATGCCGAATGACATCCGGGACCGACTCACGTTCGGAGCAAATGGATAAACGTAGCTGTGAGAAGGAACGTCACAAGCACAATTCGGATATCTGTTTTCAAGCTACTCGGCGTTAGTCTTGTATGAACCTCGTGGAAAACAAGGGGATGGATGAACGGACCCAAGCTCCGCCGATCTCTCCATTCTTTTCGTATATGATGTGCTATACCCGTCAATGGTTAGCAGGTTCGGGGGTCTCAGTACAGTCGAAGGACTTTTAGAGATGCCGTGTGTTGGTTATTCACCTCGACATTTTCCAACTCATTCCGGATCCTGTACGCAAGCAGAATACCGCTAAATCCAGCGCCGATAGTGACAACGCGGATTCGGCGGTTCTTGGGGTCTTTATAGGTGGTATCCGGCACAACATAACCATTGGCGTTAGTATGATAAGGAAGGTCTACACCGTCCGTGTTAGGTCCATGAGGAAGATTGAGATCAAACGAATAGCCAGCAGCTGTGGCTTGGCCAGACTTGAAGGTGCCATTCGACTTTTCTTGGTGGTTAATCATCTTGAATGCTGGATTGCTAGATCAACAACGGCGGTTTCAATTGTGGTCCTTGGCGAGGCTGTTCGAATCTTGTACGGAACCCATACGTCGTACCCATACTGTTATACTTGTATCTTTAATGTCGATGCGTTCTTCAGTTGAACCCGAATCTCAAGACCTCATTCTCCGTCGGATGTCGCCACAAATCGGCAGTTCGGGTTCGGGTGCTTATGACTTCCGGATTACGACTCGTACATCCTTGGCACTTGAGTACGACTCGTCATGAGAGTACGACTCGCACATATTCCACCTTCCCCGCACTGGCATTCTGCCTCGGCATAGGAACGGGAATTCCATTGAGGTAATTTGCTGGGAGTTGATTTTCGGCTGAGCCGACGTCATTGCTCTATTATGGTCGTCATTATCTCACAGGGTAGCGCTGAGAGTACCACTTTGCTGATGTACTTTAAGTGCAATCCTCACCTGGTACAGAACAGTTCCAGACAACTCACGATGTCGGTCCATCTAGCAGACGAGTGGCTTGAGTTTGAAGCGTCTATTGGCTGTCGCCCTCGAATGGCCGGCCAATCCGTTTTGGAAATCCGAGATGCAGTCACTCTAATGACCAAGAAGCCCACTCAAGACACACCAGGGCTAAATATTCGTATGCATAACTACATGGAACCCTACCCCGGTTGATGTGGGCAGCTATTGCGACTTCAACCGCCTATTTATCAAACGCTAATCAACCGCAAATAGATGAGACCGTGATTGATGACAGTCCTCATGGCATCAAAGTCAGGACGTATGAGCCGTTAGGACACGTGAATACGTCCTCACTAGACGTTGCTTTATTGTAAGCATATGTGAAGCGCCAATCAATAGCTTCCAGTGGCTAATAAAACTAAAGTTTCCGTAGGGAAACCCCACGATCAACTGCTTGAATTGGCCTCAGGAGTACTGTCTGACTCTATGCATACATATAGACGGAGGCGGTTGGTGCATTGGTGACCTCAACATGGAGGATGGTGAGACCCTTGTCGTAACAACTGATTCACCCACTAATGACATTATTATCGCCCTTCAAGACATCATACGCCTGATGGCTGTCGAATCCAACATGATGGTCATTTCCGTCGACTACCGACTAGGCCCAGAACACCCATGGCCGGCTCAGCTGGAAGATTGTCTTGCTGCCGTGCAATGGGTCAGAAAAGTCCGTACCCAGACTGCCCGAGTGTTCCTTGTTGGGACTTCAGCTGGTGCGCAACTGGCTCTGTCGGTTGCAGCGAGTCTTTCAGAGACTAATCGCAGGGTTGCTGGTGTTGTTGCACTGGCTCCATTTACGATCCGAAGAGAAGATGCTGTGAAGTACATGGGCCAAGAGCCAATTTCCCACCTGGAGAACGAAGATGCACCGATCCTCACAATGGATGTTCTGGACATGTTCTTAGGTACGCTCAGCATATCCTGTGATATGCGTTAATGTTGATTGCTGATATAACCTTGTTTTAGATGCAGCTCGTGCACCCATCGGGGACCCCACGTTCTCCGTCTTACTTTCTCCTTACTTACCCAGTCTACCGCCTACGTATCTGGTCATTTGCGGTGCCGATATTTTACGCGATCATGGCAGACTATTTGCGGAGGAGCTGAGAAAGCATGGGTGAGCTCTTAAAGCTACTCAAGGATTTCTTCATCTGAGCTAATAACTTTCTTCTACCTAGCATCCCTCTCAAGGTTGATGAGTACCAGGGTTATCCCCATACATTCTGGGCAACTCCCAATCTGAAAATTGTTGATGAATTTCGATCCAAAGTGTGGCGCGGGATAGACTTCATTCGTAATAGCACTTCTCTAGGTTGAGCGACGTGCAGGAATCGCATCTCAGAATGTTGCAAGAATTTACAAACCAATTGCTCTCCAAGGCACTGGAACTCTGTGTGTACTAGCCTGTGATTCATAGATGGTCAAGTATTCCTGTTTGTTCGCTGGCTCAAAGCCATACGTTCTATAACAGCGAATATTTACCTCAGGGTCTATTAGAATACAATGTCTTGTGGCAACATCTTTTTGAGGCAACCGAGTGAGATGGCACTTTTTCCCAGTGAGTCCTTATACGGGTGGCAAGATCGTCATCTTCATGGCGGACTCTGGAGTAACATGGCAGACGGTTGTGTGAGAAGAAACAAGTGTTGAGAGTCTCGTGTAACGACAGTCTTTCATAGAGCGCACAGTTGAGTATATATAGCCAGGAATACGAGAAGCCTAATCCCTCTCGCCCCAGTATCTACAGGGAAACCATTGTTCTTGGGTGACAATATTGCCGTCCGGGTCACCAGTGAAACACCATTGGGTATCGCCCCATTCCAAACAGCCTTCAAATGACCTCGTCAGTGTGGAGTGCTTGACTCTTGTTGATGGCTACTTACCTCGTTGATCCTCGATAAAAATCTTCGACCCTCGAGCTTTCTGATGCTGCAGACAGGCTTCGTAATCCTTCACTCGGAAGCAGTAGCGTGCAATGCCCTTCTGTGACCAGGTAGGTTCATCGTCGGGATGCTTCAGTGAGGCTGTGAGCAGGTTAGTGTCGGATGGCTTCTCAGTAAATGAAGGAACAGGAGGATGGGGATTACCAGGAACATGGCCTACTAGCTCCAAATGCATGCCGCTGATGTGATCCTCCTTTGGCCGCATGAAAGCTACATTCAGGCTGTTATTCATATCGAAGCCAAATGCAGCCTTCATCTGCTCGTTGAACCCGTCAAAAGTGAGAGGATGAAAACCCACATCCGGTCTAAAGTCCACGCCAGCATCGTGCTCCATACCAAATGATTTGTAGAAGGCCTCTGTTTTCTGGAAATGTGAACAATTCAACATGAAATGCAACCATTGCTTGGCTTCAAACGCAGGCTTTACCACCTTGTCGGTATCAAAGGGGTGATCCTTGTCATTTTCAATGCTGATCAACTCGAGGAAAACAGATTCGGGGTCCAAGAGCAATACTGAAGTGGTCACTCCCCAGCCACGGCGAATCTTGAGAGGCTCTTGTAGAACGCGGGTGGTGGGAAAGGCAGCTCGTACACGAGCCAGCTCCGAGACAGCGTCACCAACGAGGAGTGTGAGGCCACGTGAACCAAGTTGATTATACGGCGCTGGCCAAGCAGGCCCATGCGCAAGGTTGGCCCAGGAGTTTAGAACCAGGTGCATATATGGGTCGTCAGGCAAGCGTAGAGCCACACTTTTCTTCAGGCTGGATTTGTCGACCCCTCGAGCGGCGAAGTATTCGTCCGGAATATCTCGAGTGACTTCTTAGCAGGTTGCGCACAGAAGGAATTCAGACTCAATTACCACCTATGGCCTCGTAGCCTGTGTCTTCAATGAACCCAAGGTCCTTGTAGAACTCGATTGACTGTTCTATATCTCTTGGGTTTTGAGTCACGGCAAACAATGAGATGAGGGTCGAGTCTTTCGACGACATGGCAGCTCAAGGTAATGGAGAAATGTTTTTGTTCAGATGAGGGAGTATCGATCGATATTTGCAATGATAACATTCTAGCAAGACCCCTGGTACAGGTGGCCTCGTGTAAACCCTCCCTTTTATTCCCATGCGGAGTCTTAAGCCAGCCCGGCGCTACACCATTGCCGACGCCCCTCCTAGTGGCGGGGTTGAACAACGCTAAGTCCACATTTGTACGACTCGTACATCGTTTCCACCCCGACGACAAGGGTTCGTTCGGGCCGGCTGTGACTGCCGAGTCCGACGGGTCAAGTGTGCTGACCGTTGCTTGTAGATGTGGAGAATAGTCGATCTTTCTTAAGACAGAACTTGGGGTGAGTTTTATAAAACTCTGGCCAAACTGAGATCACGACAAGCCAACAGATTCCTTATCATCAACACTTTAAAACCCTAGCAGCAATGGGTATCCTTACGCGCTCTTATCTTGATCCAAACGGGTCGTCATCTTTCGAACTAATAGCTCTTGTGGGGTTGTCCGGCTTGGCTACGGCGCTTTATCTTTTCTTCAACCGTCAGCGCTATCCAGACGCTCCCGTTCTGAGAGTTTCAACCAAGTCTGGGCCGCTTGGCGCCTTGGAAGACACTGCGGCCTCGGTCACAGACATGATGAAGCTTCTAGAAGTCGGCTGGCAACGTTATTCCAAGCATGGAGTCAACTACCTGTTGAACGTACCCAAAGAGAAGCTGTACATTATAGCGCCAAAGTATTTCGAAGAGATTCGTCGAGCCCCCGACAGCCATGTCAGCAACCTCGCAGCCAACAACGAAGTAAGTTGACGCTGATGTTTGTTAATCTATGGTGGATGTCTCATGTAGCCTAACAACCCCCAGTTGATGCAACTCGGGCACACCCTTCACAGAAGGCTCATGTGGGATCAATATCATTTTGAGTTGCCCATCCGGAAGTCCTTGACCCAGAGTTTGGGACCAAAGCTCCCAGATATCGTCGAAGAAGCCAAGTTGAGTTTGGTAGAGTATATTGGTGATTGCACAGGCAAGTCAACTCCTGCATCCTCACCACCGAGAGCACATTGTCGCCTTCTCGGCCCAGTGACCTCAACCAATCTAATGATGTGATATTGTGCAGACTGGAAGCCCTTGTTGATGAGCCGTTTGTCATTCGATATCATCACGCGCACAGCCAATCGACTCCTTTTTGGTACTCACCTCGCACGGGATCCCGAGTTCCAGGAACTTTCCATCAATTACACCGAAATAATGTTTGGAGGCGCCAATGCAATCCGAAACTATCCCGAGATACTGAAGCCACTCGTAATGTGGTGGAAGACGGACATTTATAAGGCCCAGACCACTGCCAAAAAACATCTCGTCCCTATCCTCAGAGAGCGCATCGCTGAAGAAGACCGCTACATCGCTAATGGACAACAAGATGAGTGGCAAAAGATCAAGCCCGATGATGCCATCCAGTGGGTCTTGGACGTGACACCTCGTGAGGAGCGTCGCGCAGATCGTCTGGTATATCGCATGTTGCATATCAATATCGCTGCCGTCCACACGAGCAGCACCACTTTTTTGAGCTCATTTCTTTGCCTGGCAATGATGCCTGATGTACAGAGAGAGCTTCGAGAGGAAATCGCAGAGGTCTTCCGAAGAGAAGGAGGATGGTCAAAGCAGACTCTGACACACCTGGCCAAGCTGGACAGCTTCATTAACGAATCTCTTCGGCTCTGTGTCATGTCGGCACGTAAGTAGATGCTCGATGCATGCAGCAAGGAGACTATGTCACTGACAGCGCCACGGCAGTAAAAATGGGCAGAGTTACAGTCAAGGACTGGCAGTTCAGTGACGGGACCAAGGTGCCAAAAGGAGTCAAGATCTTCTGCAACCACTTGCCTCTTGTTCTTGATAACGACTACGTCAACCATCCCAATGATTTTGACCCGTGGCGGATGTACAAAAGACGCCAGGAAGAAGGACAAGCGAACCAGCATCAACTCGTCATGACTTCGCAGACAAACCTTACTTTTGGCCACGGCAAGCACGCATGTCCAGGGAGATTCTTTGCAGCAAACGAGCTCAAGACTCTGATGGCTTTGATGCTGATGGTGTACGACTTTCGTGTCATAAACATCGACGGGGGCTTGGGGGAAATCATTCGTGGGTACTGGTACAACATGGACAGGATAACACCTCAGCATGCCAAGGTGGAATTCAAGGATCGATCGAAAGAGATTGATGATGACCTCAAGCATCACTTTGCTCTATTTTAGCGATGCTACGCTAGAAGGTCTCTTGTGATAGTTGGCTGGATCGCTGTCGCTCATGTAGAGTCCTAAAAAGACAGTGCTCATTTCCAGTTGAGTTGTTGCCAATCGGAAAATGAATATGATGCATTGCAAGTCAAGTTAGGACGATAGACGAGCAAGTTGCATTACTAGTTTGATTCCTGAACCTAATCCTGCAACTGCCGCTCAAAAGAAATCCCCAGAGTTCACGGACGTGAAAGGGGGGAAAGGTGCAAAAGCAGCACAGAACTCTTCATAAGCTTTGGCAAGAGCCGTCTCTGACACTTCCTGCATCAAATAAGAACAGCCGGCAGGTAATTCATATATACCACAAAGATCCCTTGGGCTGCAAACGTCAGAAACCGGACCCTCACTGGTGCCATTTCCGAATGTCGAGTTGTCGGCCGAATCCGAAACCCAAGAGCACTCAGGAGGTTCAGTGGCCGTATGGTCTCCGAGGAAGTCCAACTCAAAAGTCTCTTGCACTGGGACGGTGTGCCTTGCAGTTTTTCTCTGAGGCGACTCCGAATCAGCCCAGGTCAAAACTTGACCAGACCGGCCTGACTCCGACGGTAGTGGCACAATAGCAGCTCCAGATGGGAAAACGTAGGGCATTAGTTCAGGAAATTTGGCTCCAAATTCTAGGTTTGTGCTGAAACCACCCATTTTGTCGAAGATGCTGCTGAACAGAGGCTTGAGCTGAAGCTTTTGATCCTCCGGGGCTAGACGCAGTGGGAAACCATTTTCGGAGTCTGTCCGGGCCTCGATTGGGATTTCAAAATTCGCAATGAGCTGAAGGACTAATCCTTTCTCATCATACTGACCCCATGTCAAAGAAAGTCGTTCCCTCAGATGTGGCCTTGGGAACGTCAGTCGGGAATTAGGGACATGCTGATTAGGCAACTCTGTTTACGACAGTGGATTCTTACCAGATTAAGAAGTCGATATAGCCAGGATGCTCGCGCAACATTTGTGATGGTGTTGGCAAAATCCAGCTCGGGGTCGCTTTCAGGTTTTCGTCTGTTGGAAATGTCAAGAACTACAATTTCATCAGTTCATTATCCTGCAACGGAACGACATGGAATTAAGCAACCCCATACCGTAAAATATCTATAAACTGCCCAAAACACAAGCCCAAACTCAAATGCAGACTTGTAGTACTTGCGCCAAGGGCTGACAAGTTTAAAAGCGCAGAAGAGAATGGCACGGCGCTGTTCCTCGTTCGTGTCCATGAAACATTGGCCTTGGGCAACACGAGAGGGGATTGTGGTCCGAGGGAGGTCGGTGCCCCTGACAAGACATTTGAGAATTTGAAAATCATAGCTTGGCATCGCAATGGCCTTTTGTATCTCCTCTACATGAATCATCAGCCAGTCAGCAAACCGTCCTGACAGTATTTTTATAAACTTACCAACTGTTAGGCATGTTGGCTCTCTTTCCAGGTTAAAGTGAGGAAGCAGGAAATAGCAGTTTGAAGCATGTGAGTTGACCATCTTCCACATCAAGATGGACTGAACCCATTGCGTTTGCGTCAAGGGCAGCGCTCTCTGGCCAAACGAGGACGGCAATACAAGGCTGGCCGCTTCGAATACGATAGATGTTGTAAATGCCGACGAGCGAGGCAGAGCTTGATCGACTGATTGCAACAATAGGCAAGGCGAAGGGCTTATGAAGTCAAACCCTATCGCTTCGTTCGCTTCATCCACTCCCTGACCAGGCTGGCTTGGTGTTTGGTCGAAACGAGAGTGACCATGCTGGGCATTTTGAGATGGGAAAAGTTCGTCGCTGGGATACGACTCCCCTCCCTCCAAACATTCCCTTGCGCGTGAAGTGGCTGCTTCCGTCTTGGTCTGGTGTCTGCTGAGGGATGCTCTAAGTTCGTTATTTTCCTTGATGAGCTGGTTGATAAGCGTCGCGTGTTCGCCATCTATCAAGATTTGAATCCGCTTTTCTAGCTCGGCGATGTATTCTTTTGTTTGTTTCCTTGTCAGACGCTGATTGAGCCTATCCAAAAGACGCTTTCTCTCCAGTTGCGTTTGGTTAAACCGGTGCTTCCAACTGCTCATCGAGGATCGCTCGTTTTGATCCATATGTAGTTTGTACGAGGCAATGATATGAAAAGCGGCCGAAGTAGAAAGTGAACATCGGTAGAAAATTGGTCTCACATCCAAGACGACCGAACGCAGGAAATATAAAATGCGGGGTGCATGATGCCGATCTGGATTACCTCGAAAGCCTATTGGACGTTTGTGACGATTTCCGCGCGTTCCGAGGACGCCGCGTGACCTGAGGGCCACCCCTGCTGATTCCGAATATACTTGTGGGGGCAATGGTTTACGAAGTTGAGGGTGTGATGCTAAAATCACGTGTCAAAAGTCTGACAACACCCCGCCCTGACCCCGCTTCGCGACGCGACTTCACGACACAGGCTTCAATTTCAACATAAGAATAACCACCAAAAATGGCACCTGAAACACGCAGTTTTGCACGGAAATAAGCGGAAGTCGCAAAAAAAAAAAAAAAAAAAAAAAAAAAACCATGAGTTTACACCCGAGCAAAGATCTGCGATAGTAGCCGAGCCGTACGCCAGCAAATCATACCGGGATGTCGCGAAGGACTACGGCACGGATCCGGCCACCATATACCGCACAAAACGGCGCTGGCAACAACACCATTACAACCACTCGAGACCTCGAGAAGAGCGGCCAAAGAAGCTCACGACTATACAGATTATGAGGCTCAATTCCTTTATTAACCGGCATCGTCATATGACCTGGAACGACCTCATTTTGGAGCTTGATCTAAGTATAAGCAGGAAGACCCTCCAGCGTCGTCTTCAGGGCCATTAGCGCCGTAAATAGCGTTCAAAAAGACGGATCGCACTCTCAGAAGACAATGCAAAAGAGCGGCTTGAATTTGCTAAGTATTGGATCCCTCGGATTGACGAGCTTTTGCTAGTAAATTGGCCCTGAAAGACGGAGGGTTCTACCGCTGACTTTCGCGCAGGCCTACTTCACAGACGAGTGCGCAGTTCAAAACGCACCAAATAACCCAGACGGCTAGGTTTTCCGCCGGCCTGATGAGAAGCTTCGTACGGACCTAGTAAACGTTCAACAACACGGAAAAGCTCGTCAATCGATTATGGTGTGGGCTAGCATAGCTAGAAAGAAGAAGACTAGTCTCATCGTCATGACAAGGGATCCCGAGGCCGCGAGGAACGGATATACGAGCTGGAGCTATGTCAAGGCGTTGACAGAAGGTCTTATTCCTTTCATCGATGAATTCAAGCTTTTCCAGCAGGATAACGCCCGTATTCACACTTTAAAGAAGTCCAAAGACTGGCTGCTGGTCCATGGGATTAGGCCCATAAATTGGCCGACTCACTCGCCTGATCTCAACCCCATAGAGCACCTTTGGAAAGCTTTTAAGTCTAAATTAAGAAGAATACACCCTGAATTCACTAGGCTAAGTAAAAGTCAGGCTGATACAGCAAAAATGGCGGTGTGGATCAAGGAAGCGTAGGATACATTGGATCTAGGCCTCGCCGAGAAGCTAACACAGTCAATGGAGCGTCGGCTACACGCCGTGCGTCGGGCAAGGGGTTAGTATACAAGATATTAATCTATGTATTAAGAGTTTCAAAATGATATACTTTTCGGCTTCATTGGTCTTCTTATTATTGCGTAATTAAAGGATGAAGATGATGTGTGAAGACGGGGGGTGGTGATGTGGGTCTGGTGTCAGACTTTTGGCCTAACATTTTATCTAATATACGCTGAACGCGTATGGGCTACAGCTTTTCCTGCTGGAGTCCTTGGAGCCCTGGAACTATTATCCTTCAGGCAACATCATGTTTACGGTCTGTCTCGAGCCAGAAATAGAGCAGTCTAGGGTGGCGGCATGTGTAACCCAACTAAACGAGGGATAACACAGCTCTCATTCAGTTCGGAGGATATAGTTGACACAGGCAACCCGGCGAGGATTGTGCGTCTTATGCATCATTTATCAAGTGGTAGTGGCAAGGGGAGCATGATGAGAAATGGTGACGATAGCATAAGTGTGAAAGGTCATCTAGCTTTAATACAGTACGAGTTGGGTGCATTGTACAATCTTGTCAATTGTAGGAGCAGCTTCGTAACTAGGCCTCATAACCATAAGCCTAGGGTTGGCTGCAAATAACGCGCTTCTTTATGGCAGAGTAGCCCCAATAGCCAAGTTTGTTCCGTTGATATGAAGAGATGCCTCGCTCAGCAACCACACGATATTCTTTGCCACGTCATGAGGATCTACAAAAGTCAACCCTGCTTCAGCGCCTCGTTTAGCCATAACGTCGGGATCCGCACCAGCTGGAGCAAACTGCCGTGTCATTGGCGTCAGAATATTGCCTAGTGATAAGTCAGACTTCAACTCTTTGAACACAAAGTAGCTGGCACCATAACGACATGCCGCCATGCCCATGCCGCCACGACATGCAGCACTTGGTGAGAGGGTTGAGCTCACCCGGAGAAATTGCATTGACGCGGATGCCCTTGTTCTGAACGTCTTTTGCAACACATTGAGAGAAATGCGCGCATGCGGCCTTGCTGGCGCTATATGTGTAACCCCCAGGGATATGCATCAGGCAAGAAAGGCTGGCAATGTTGACAATACTTGGGTGGCTGCCTTTGGGCATGTTGAGCATGGCTCTGATCTGTTCGCGCGTGCAATAGACAACGCCCTTGTAGTTGACGTTCATGACTCTGTCAATGTCCTCGTCCTTCTCCCGAATGACCATCGGTTGGCTATCCGAAGCGTTGCTCATGACCTGGGCAATGCCTGCCGCGTTGAGACAACCGTGAATCGCTCCTGACTTATCGATAACCCCTTTAATCCAGCTCTTCACTGATGAAGGATTGGATACATCAACTTGATCTGTGAAGACTTCGGTTTGAGGGTTGATGGCCCCGAGTTCGTTTGTTATCTCCTGGAATCTGGTAGTGTCCCAGTCACCTATGTGGATCGCGGCAGCCCCCTGCATCGCAAGGAGCCTGGCTGTCGCCGCACCCATGCCTGACGCACCGCCCGTAATTGTGAAGACACGTGAAGCAATTGATACAGTGATTGGCTCGATGGAAGGAGACATGGTCAAAGAGTGGGAAAGGAATGTTAGAGCGTCGTAAGGATAAGCTAGGATCTGGTTCTTGATGGGATTGTAGAGGGGTGTTGTGTATTGGTTGATACACACGATGAAGAGTGCGAAACATTGATAATTTACCGACATTCTATTCATATATAGTCGTATTGACCCCATCCATGGTGTCTATGCTCATCCCTGTTCTACCCTCCGGTAATGCTCGGGAGTGGCGTCTTGGCAGTACGACTCGTACGGCCCAGGATTCTCTGCGAGCTTCTGCTTCTAGATACTGTGCTGCGTCGTTGTCATCCAACAACTTCAGCTTCCGATAGCCGAGGACCACGGAGTGTTAGCTGGACCCGAGCCTGGTGAGGGCTTCCATTATATAGTGATGATCAGGTGCAATACTACGCGATTGACTCCACCCGCACCACCTACCCACGACTCGGCCCTGTCTATGCTTCACTTGACCGGCTAGCGAACATAAAACTGGAACCTTTGGTTGCTTCGTGCGTCTTTGGTACCAATCCCATCATGGCTTCTTCTTTCGACTTAAGCAAGTATCCAATTCCCCTCCAGCCGTATATCGACGACGAGTTCCACGACAGTGTAGACGGAGAAAAATATACACTTGTATCTGCGGTGAACGATCAGGTCATTACAAAAGGTATGCCATATTCTTTGGGTGAATGACTGGTTTGCTAACAGTTTCTACGCATACAGAACTACAATGGGCCGGCTCTCAAGATGTGGACCGATGCGTGGCAGCAGCCGAAATGGCCTTGGCAGACTACGCACAGTCCATGACCACGTGGAGAACTGATGTTGTTAAACGAGAGGACAACGAACTTGTGGTTCGTATCATTATGCAATCGTTGTATTGATTTGGCAGGCACTAACCGGCCCTAGATATCTGTACGAGAGCCATATGGTATCACAGCTGGCATCTGCGCCTATAACGCACCGCTTGGTATCTACGCTATGAAGGCCGGGCCCGCGCTTGCCGCGGGAAACGTCATCATCATCAAAGCCAGCGAAACGAATCCCTTGAGTACCCTTTTCGCGGTTTCGCTTGCATCGCAGGCCGGGATTCCCATTGGTGTTGTCCAGTGCATTACAGGTGGTCTCGAACCAGGTAAAGCGCTCGCGGAACATGCCAAGATTCGCAAGTTGAGCTTCACAGACTCCATCCCGGCCGGAAAGGCCATCCAAGTGGCAGCGGCCAGGAGCAATTTGAAGTCAGTGACCCTCGAGTTAGGTGGCAAGTCGCCGGTTGTTATTTTCCCAGATGCCGATTTGGACAAGGCGGCACAGAGTATTGCGGGTCAGCTTTTCATCCTAAACGCCCAAGTCTGTGCTACTGGAAGCCGAATTTACGCCCATGAGTCCATCGTCGATGATCTGATCGCCAAGATGAAGACTGTCGTTAACGTCGGCGAGGCCGCTCGTGTACCTGGACAAGATCCACTCGATATGAACACAACTTGGTCGCCCATCTACAACCACAGGCAGTACGAGGTCGTAAAAGGGTTTCTAAGCGATATTGATCGTCAGGGTACTATCGTCACTGGTGGTGCCGCGGTAGTAGGTCCTGGATGCTACGTACAGCCAACCATTGTACGTGATCCAGTTAAAGGGGCCCGGGTGGTAAACGAGGAAGTATTCGGGCCTATTCTTGTTGTCGATAAGATTACTACTGAAGAAGAAGCCTTGGCTAAGGCCAATGATACCGAGACTGGCCTGACGGCTACTCTATGGACCAGGGACTTTGAACGGATCTTGCGATTATCTAAGCGCATGGAAGCTGGCATGATACAAGTCAATCGCGGCTTGTCGGTGGGGGTCCAGATGCCCTTTGCGGGATGGAAACGTGAGTTGTCCCTAGCTTGGCCTACCCCAGGTCAACACCTCGCCCGACTGGCTGAAACAGGGCTAAAAGTTTAAACAGAGAGCGGGCAGGGAGTCGAGTGTGGTATAGAGGCTTTAGATGACTGGACCCAAGCAAAAACGATCTCGATAGGGGTATGAGGAAATCCGCTGGGTGCATTTAAAGGATGGCCGAGAGACTACTTCCTAAAGACAATGTGCGCCGTAGCTTTAACCATAGATAACTCGATACTCAGCGAGACAAGGAAAGAGTTTAATTTCACTTGGAGCTAGAAAGGTTTCTCGGTAAGATATACCAGTATTGGCAAAATGTTGAGCGAACTCTCGTTCCGGCCCGGCGGTGAATTCTCTGGCGGCTTCCTCGAACTTGGCGCAGAAGGTCGGGAATACCTTCAACTGAGCATTGTACTCCTCTACGCGTTCGCGTGCGAATCGATTGGCCGATTCGACAATAGAAACCGGTTGTTGTTCGGGCGGGGAGGAGGGACAGGCAGGACGAGCTCCTTCCGTAGCTGCAGCAGTGGTGGCGGCGTTGAGTGGCGAGGACGGCGTCTGAGCCATCCGCCTGGGTCCGGGTGAGATACCAACTGGGCCGTTCACAGTCGCGGGGCTGTTCTGCAAGAGGGTTGCATGGGCTCCTCGGTTCAGATTAGCGGGAGTGTGGATCCCCAGATCAAATGGGTCCGGGGCAGCGGGCGGGTTCGTCGTGGACGATGCCATCGCCGCCGCTTGCGGCTGCGCAGAGCGCAGGTTGGAACGACTGTTGTGCACTTGTTAAGGAATAGGGTGTAGATAAAGCCACTTCCTTAACACTTGCATGCCAAGAAAGTGAGATGACAAAGGAAGGTGAAATGAGAGTTGTCTGTATGTATGTATGTATATTTTTCGTCCGGGGGGCCGTGAGGCCCCAGAAGTCTCCTAAGGGAGCACAGGACGTGCTGAGCTACGGGAGTCTACCTATGATCTAACCATACGGTGTCCCCTATCCAGCATGTCATCGGCACAAAAGGCGCATTACATCGAGCCTGTTACCCGTCAGCGGGTGGTCCAGGCACGGCTGGTAAACAGTAGCCGCGGGGCAGCTTATGACTAGGATAGTCATGGCGAGGGGCCGTGGTTGCCGATAGCCACAGTCAGATGGAGAGCGTTGCGACTCTCTATCTGGCCGAGCCTAGATAACAGAAAGAAAGAAAGCAGATAGAGGCAACGAAAGAACATAAGAGAAGATAAAGGAGGGAGCGGGCGCTAGTGCGTCTTGACTCGGTCTCGTTTAGTAGCGAGGGCAGATCCTATCAAAGAAGGCGTTTATCTTGGCTAACTTGACGAACCTGTCAAAGTCTTTTCCTAACGCTAGATTCACTGCCGTGTTTGGCGAGGGAGCGAGCCTCACTCGATGCCGTGGCGGTACCTTTCTACAGTAGAAGATATGGTCAGGTGAAATGAGAGTTGTCTAATTATTGACCTGTAATAATAGGGTAGGCAGTAGTTTGTGTCTTAAAAATTTCCGTAAGAGAGCAATCCTCGTCTCCAGTCGTTCTCGGATGTGATTTCGCCAATTGGCCTTCTCTTATGCTACCAGTGAAGGACATTATAAAGATCGTGACAGCAATACGGTACCATACAGTACCGCCTACCAGTAACGGGAGACCGGTCCCCTACGGCGTCCGCCAATCCTTTTCTTTCGGAACGAGTTGAGAGCTTGAGAAGTAAGGCGGGCGCTTACAAGGGCTGGTGGCGTCTGTGTGTGACCAGTTTTTTTTTTTTTTTTTTTTTTTCTTTTGCCTTTTGCCTTTTGCGCGCACAGGCTTGGGCTTAAGGTTACGGTATTTATACTAACAGGCAGATGCCATCGCCGTCGCTGAAAGCTGCGAAAACCGCCGTTGAAGGATTTAGTATGGATTTGTTGAGCGAAAGGGCGTAAATTAGCCTACTTTAACATTTGCATGCGAAGAAAGTAAAAATGCAAGGGAAGGCTGAGCAAAGCTCGTGATTGTTAGCTATTAAATGTATTTGCGGTAGTTTTTTTGTAACTGTGACCACGGATAACAACTAACCGTTGCTGTTAACATCATTCTATTGCTGCGGTCTTGGAATGTTGTGGTGGTCCGGGCTGGTGTGTGAGACCTAGGGCTAGCGATGTGACACCATCTATCGACAGCCAAAGTTTCTCAAAAGCTAGTCATTGCTTTCTTCCTATTTACCATAGCCCTTTCTGAGACAGAAGCTTTAGCTCCAAGAACCTCAAACGCATGTGGTACGCCAGGATATAGATGCAGCTCAGTGCTAATATTGGCCGCGGCCAACTGAGACGCATATTTGATGACCTCGTCTCGGAAGATATCAAGCTCGCCAACATCGATATATGTGGGAGGCAGTCCATCGACGTCCTCCGCACGAGCCGGGGCAGCGTATGGTGACACGCCATCCTTCCCCGTCTCGTCCCCCAAAAGTGCAGTCCAGCCCGTGAGGTTGTCTTCATAGGTCCAGGTAGCGAACGGTACCAATGCTTCCACAGGCCTGGTGTTGCGATCGTCGAGCATCGGGTATATGAGAATTTGCTTGGCTAATGGAGGTGAGAGCCCTCTGTCTCGGGCTAGAAGCGTTACGCCCGCTGCAATCCCACCCCCGGCGCTCTCGCCCATGATGGCAATACGCTTAGGATTAACGTTGAATTCCTGAACATGCTGATGCAACCAAATCAAGGCTGTAAAGCAGTCCTCCACAAGTATGAGACCCTTGTGCTCTGGCGCTAGGCGATAATCAACCGAGAATATCTGGACAGCCGTTTCCGATGCAAAGGTGGCAAGGACCTTGTCGAAAGAAGCGACACTTCCCATGATCATCCCCCCTCCGTGACAATGCAGGATTGCCGGACCTGGTAGAGCACCTGAGCCCTTCTTGGCAAAGCGGAAGATGGGGATGGAGGTACCATCTCTGGCTTTGAAGCGATGCTCAGTGACATTGACGTCTGCCGTGTCGGGAATTTGGTCTTTAAACCCTCTGATGAGTCCTTCCAGAACAATCCGCCTTGCACTGATGTCATGAACTGGAGGTTTTTGTGTTGGAGCCATTAGTTCCATGATCGGCTCCATAAGCTTGTGGAATTCCGGGTCATATTGAAGAGGCATTCTGGCTTGGTAGGCTTAAGGTAAGCTTTGGATGTGGTGAAGACAATGCAGATATGAAAAATTCGATGAGATTTCTGTTGAAGAGAAATACTAAGCCTCTACCAAACGAGGGATGATTTGGGTGTTATGTCACTCATTTCAGCTTGGCCAAGCGGTATTTATAATGAACCTCGGGGTGATTTTACCTGCCGACCGCCCGAATACGAATACATCACATCGAAAACTCAGGCTTGCTTAGCGGTGGCTTGTTGGTTTTTGGGTTAGCGATTGGCGACTAATAGCAGCCCATGGTCGAGACTCGTCTCCCTTGCATTGATGGAGGATGATATCGCAACATTTCGATCAGAGGGTCGCTTTATGCTCAATCCGAGGAAGAGCGGGTATTGGGTGTGCTAGCCAAGGCATGATAGGGTGTCCCAACTATAAAACCAATATACGCAAATACCGCGGGCAGAAGCGGTCTCGTCATTAAAGTGCATACAGGTGGGAGAGATCAAGTTTCGTTGCCGGGATCATCCCCTTCACCTCGGGGCCGTGATGTTCCCCGAGACCGACGCTAAGAGACGAATATGAAGAAAGCTACCGAGTACCGCGGCTTGATACTCGGAGGCTGACCATTCAGGTGTTCCTTTTCGGACAGACGGAAGCACAAATTGGTTGAAACCCGATTTGGCCCATTCAGCTCTGGATGCATGATCCAATCCATTGCCCAACTTCTGGACTCCTCATCTCACCGAGCAACTGGACTTTGGGGTCTACCAAATATCCCCACGCCCTAGTGGCTAGGTATTCGAACCCTGTACCTACTTGTTCGCCCGTCTAGGCCTCTTTCATTTGTTGTCCAGCCGTTATCCAAGGGTGCGATAATCCAGACTTGTGGTAGAGCTCTTTTATTATACTACGCTGCGACGTGAGAGTATCCCTCAACAATAATAAATGGTGGGAGCGACAACACTTGGCAATTGAATTTAACGAGAAGCGCTTCACCCGAGTGACGTATTAGACACCTGACGAGCCGCCTGAATTGCCGCTAATGAGTCGTCACCTGTCTTGTCGCAGCTGCTTACCGACGCCTTTCTCGCCATTAACTGCCTCCCCACCTCTCGGTCTGGCCAAGGCAGAATCGAGACCCAGGGAAATGAGGTTGCTGGAATGAGATAGGAATGAGGCCAAAGATCACCATCATCGTGAACAAGTTCACGAGAAGAGTGAACGACCACAACTAGCGTCAGGCAGTAGGCTGCTGCCTATGATATCAGTAGATTGAACATAGGCATAAGAGACCGACCTTCGTCGGTCCCTTAGAAAGAAAGCAGCGAAAAAAAATGCAATCTCTTCTGATCACACCCTCTGTTGTATAACTCGTCTTTTGAGAGTTATGCAGACATCCTAATAATAAATAAATATATAATATTGCCATATTCTTATATATTCATAGTCATGCCCTTATATTCTTATCTATTCTTAAGATTATAAATTATTCCTAATTTATTGGTGACCTCACGCAGTCAAGAGGGACAGAGTGTGTGTAGTTTGGCCGCAACGGGTCACCTGTCACTGCGGTCTTATGCGTAAGCGTGTTAGACCGCAGCGTCAGAGAGGGCCCGTCCGCGCTCCCTCGTAGGGAGGCAAGTGTCTGTATATTGTAGTAGTCCTATATACAGAGGGAAGGTGGGGTGGTGAAAGTCGAGTCTTGACTGCGTGAGAGATGACGAGACACCTGCCGAGGCGAGCAATTGACTCCCCGTGAGGCAGTTGCCGGAGGGAAGAAAACCCCTCAGTGAACCTTCCGAGCCGGGAAGTCTATTGTGCAGTGTGGTCATCACGTGAGGCAACCCCAATAAAACTACTCCCTATAAGCTTGAGGACCCACTTATATCATCGTTATCACTAGCGACGTCTATGACCTCGTTATCTACTTGTTACGAGTAGGAAGACCAACCAGGATACGAACGGAAAACGTCGGAGCTCAGAATGGAGCAAACAGACCCCGGTGGAAGTGGTGTGTGGTCGAACTGGTCGAATGGGAACGAGTTCGACCACGTTCGATCAAAAGTAAAACTTTAACCCTGAAAGGGTCGAACAGGTCGGACGAGAGCGCGTTCGACCATGATCAACCAAGCAAATCAGAGTAGTATATATAGCTTCACTCATTCCCACTTCCCTGTCTAGATAGCTCTCCAGCTTTCAATACAATTCGATTACTCAAGAATATTTCTTGATATCATCAGACGTGATTCGCCACCCTACGCTCAGTACTCTACGCCCCGTCACAACTGCCATCATAAACCAAATCAGGTTACGGTTTACTACGTTGGGAACCTTGACCGTCACACTACTGCCACATAGACTTTTCGGATTAAGTTATTCTTATTGCATATGTTGAGACCGTATGACTAAGATGGTCCGATCAGCTGGTGGCTGGGATGTGGATACTATGTGAGGAGCTTGGCTCCTCTGAGACATATGTAACTTAGACCTTTCAACAACATAACACCTTCTACTCCCGCAGTATTGCTTCAACAGCATATGCCTCTACCCAGATTGTCACAAGAGTGCACCACAAGAGTCAGAGTGGTGTTACAGATCTGTTGCAGGTTCGGCAGGTCTCGTATCACAGCCTTGTCTCGTCGAATATAATGAGGACGAGGAAGGACGAAGACGAAGAGAGAGAGTTGAATCAATCAACAATCTGTTCTTCTCGATGTTGAAATCATCATTCATCTTGACTTACTACCCTCGTATCCGACAGGACTCTCAGTTCTTCCAACATTTTGTATGGGAGGATCGAAATTTTGGTGGTCCATTAAGTGGGGGTGTCCATTAAGTGGTCGTGGATGGTACCTACTTAATACTGCTACTTAGCAAGTGAACTACATCGCCCTAAAGAAGGTAGAAAAGTCAAAGGCTTCAGGCCTGAGACGATCTCCCTCAAATGCCGATGGACCGCAGCTTCCGCTTCCGAGGCCATGCTGAGCAAAGTCCAGGTTCAGCACCGCCTCATCCAATTCTGTCAACTCGTGTGGGTGACAACACCTATCGAGGTCGGCCGCCGAGTGCTTCCTCAAGGAGAAGTTGAAAGGTGCATTCATACGCGTTTCCAAGGTGGCGTTTTTCGATCTGATCTCAACCCAGCGTACATCAGTCCTGTTTCCATTCTCTTGTGGCCACTCGTAGCTGGTCGAGAGACTGTCGATTGAGGCATGCCATCGACCAAACCTGGCGGCTTGCTTCTTGTCCCTGTAAGATTCTCCCGGGCCTCGGCCGAACCACGTTGCACCATCGTATTCCTTCGGAAGCAATATTGTCAGGCCTATGCGTGGAACATGGGTCGGTGTGGTGCCTGAAAAGTTTCCCACAGCACGGACGGATAAACTGCCTGCACCGAGGGTGTATGTGAGCTCCGCATTACATGACCATGCCAGGACAGGAGGGGCGACTCTGACGTTGACCTTGACTGTTGCGGTGTAGTCTTCATTAATAGACCATGACCATCTTTGGACATGCATTTGAGTCTCCGAAAGTCTGAATTTTAACCATTCTTTGCCATCACCGCCGAAGCCGTGATCATTTTGAGTAAGGGCACGGTACAATCCCAGTTCCGGGCCCCTGGAGAAGACGGTACCCTTTGCGTTGGCCCAGACCAAGCCTCCATCGATCAGATTAAAGTTGAATATCTGTCCGAACGCTGGCCATGACACAGCCAAACCCGCGCAAATTTCACGGATCGCCGGTGCGCAACTGTCGCTGGCCACCACCGGCGGAAGAACGGTTGGATGGCTCTTGAACAAGGGAATCTGATCCCAGGCAACTTCGTGGCCTCGGGGGGCCCAGTTAGTGGCATGTTCGAGATAAAAATGGACAGATAGCCAAGTGGCTTGGTGAAACACGCTTGTTCCGGTGGGTAGCTCGATGACGGCCTCTTTACCCGGTTCAATTCTAGGGAGCGCAAGCTTCGTGGGCTCAGTGTTTCCCGACTCCTGAACCAGATGCCAAGCGGCAGAGAGGTGGTCGAGGTCCACAAAGTCATAGTGGTTCCTGACATGCAGCTTGCCATCCTCAAGCTTGATAGACACGGGCTCGATGACCTTCTTGTATTCAAGCAAACCAGGTGTAGGCGAATGATCGGAGAAGACTAACCCGTCCATGACAAAATCACGGTCATTAGGGCTGTCCCCGAAGTCGCCACCGTAAGCAAAGTAAGATAGCTTGCCTTCTCTTTTCAAGAGACCGTGATTGCACCATTCCCAGATATAGCCTCCTTGAAGTAATGGTTCCGATCGGTACAACTCAACGTAGTTGGTCAGCCCCCCTGGTCCATTGCCCATGGCATGCCCGTATTCGCACTGGATCAACGGCCGGTCCGTGTGATCGGCGACAAACTTCTTAAGTTCATCAGGCGTCGCGTACATGACGCTGTAAAAATCAGTCGTGATGCCTTTGCGGTCTCCTTCGTAGTGGACTAGCCGGCTTGGATCCCTTTGCTTGATCCATCGATACATGGCTGCGTGATTTGCCCCATAAAAGGATTCATTGCCTAGTGACCAGAAGATGATAGAAGTATAATTCTTGAATCGTTCGACCAGTTGAACTGCTCTGTCCATGTATGCGGCACACCATTCGGGGTTGTCAGATGTCCACCGTTTGGCGCGTGAAAATGAGAGCTCCTGAAGCTCATAACCATCCATGATATCAGCATCCTTTATGGCTGTTCGTTCTACCGCGTCGAAACCATGTGTTTCAAGATCCGCTTCCGCCATAACATAGATGCCGAGCTCATCACAAACTTCGTAAAGTTGCGGGTCGTTTGGTTGGTGTGAGCACCGAAGCGCGTTGATATTGTGCTGCTTCATCAGAATAAGATCAGCTCGCATATCCTCGAACGGTACTGCGCGACCGTAGAGGTGGTGGTGTTCGTGGCGGTTGACCCCATATAGAATGAGCGGCTTTCCATTGACCAAGAAATTCGCACCTCTCCTCTCGATCCGACGGAACCCGACGCGATGAGCAACGGAAAAGCCTCGCACAGTCATGATGACCGTGTAAAGTGTCGGTTTCTCGGCAGACCACAGTTGGATATCATCGCCCTCGACTACCATAGTCCCATTTTCAGTTGGTTTCATCCGCATTTCTTGCAACCTATTCCCGCTGGGACTGTGCAATTCGACGACAACTTCTTCGCCGTCACCACCTTGAAGAGAGACGTTGACGTGAACAACAACCTTTTCCAAGCTCTCGTCAACTTGAGGTAGAATGGTAAAATCGGTGATGGAGACTGTCGGGAAGGCGACTAGGTAAACATCCCGGAAGATGCCCGAAAGCAGCCATTGATCCTGTCGTTCAAGGTAGGATCCATCGCAGAATTCATAGACGCGGACCGCGAGGGTGTTTGTTGCACCAGCTTCTCCAAGGAATTGAGAAATATCAAATTCACTTGCATTCCTGCTTCCCTGACTGTAGCCAACTTCCTTGTCGTTGACCCATACGTGGAAGGCGCTATCAACTCCCTCAAAGCGTAGTCGGATCTGCTGACCCTCCCAAGCTTTAGGCGTCGTAAACTGGCGCCAATATGACCCCGTCTCATTGAGAAGCGGGATGTTTGGTGGGTCAACGGGGAAAGGATAGTTGACGTTGGTGTAAAGAGGTCGACCATAGCCTTGAAGCTGCCACATGCCAGGTACCTTGATGTTGGCCCAAGTAATGGGATCGAGATCCTCCCACCCAGGTAGCAAGAATGGGGAGGTGTCGTGACGGAACTTCCACGTGCCGTTAAGGCATCGAAACTGGGCCCTTTCACGGTTAGACGAAAGAGCTTCTTTCTTGTTGGTGTACGGGAAGAAGTGAGCCCGCGGGGGGAGCGCATTTCGATGGATGATGTCAAGATTGCACCAATCTGGCTGCGCTTTGGGGAAAGACATGATGACGGCTGCCAAAACCTTGCAATTTGGTGCTCATGTGCTGCGCTGCTCTAGATATCGACCACCCTCCACGGGGGGAAGAGAATAGACATATTTATTCTTGGTGCGAGATACGGTGAGGAGATTGTCGGGGGCGACTGCATAGTGGCGGGGCACCTCTCCTAGGGCTTACCAAAAGTACTCGCAGGCTTATTGCATCTACGCCCGAGCAATCATCCGAACAAGCGAAAGTGAGCGCATGGGTCAGTTGACATTGACGCTGTGTACCGCTCGCTTGCTGCCGGCCAGCGGAGCATGGTCCGGCCCGGAGCCCGGGCGCGGGCGTGGTGAAGGGTACCATGAATTCGTGAAACGCCACCAATCAAGAGTTTTTTGACCCTAATACCCCACAGAACCTTCAACCCCGGAGTCAGGATCGACGGCGGGGGAGGAGAAGCGGCCGAATGGCAGAGCCAGGTAGAATGGGGCAATGCCTTTCAGGTATAAATCTTTACCTATCACTCGGTCCTTTGAGTTTGGGATCCAGAGGGCATTCTTGAACACACTCTACTCTTGCGCATATACAAGAACAGCGACTTGTCTACCTTGATTAAATACACTGTTATGGCATACATCGCCACTCTTCTAGCGACAATCCTCCTCTTGGGCGCCCATGGCAGTGTTGCCATAGGCCTGACGCCTAGAGCTGCGGGAAGCGATGCTGGCCACCTCCAGGTTTACCCTATACCCAGCAACGTACCCGTCGCGACTGCTTTCGACGTCAAAGTGCGCTCGCCAGGAGGGAAATGGGAAAAGGTTGAAACCTATCGCCCTCTTCACAGCGAGACCAATTTTACCACTGGCGCCACTGTTCAGCACGCTTCATCCCTTGCCCGTTTCGACTTCAATGGCACCGTGGAGATCCAAGCCAAGTATCTGAAGGATCGAGTCTCCGATGCTGTCATCAGGCCACAGTCCGTCGGCATCCGCCTGAAGAAGTCAGGCTCTACTCTGACCTTCACGCTGACCGAGCCTCATGATGTTGTTCTTCAGGTGAATGGCAACGTCTTTGAGACCCTTCACATCTTCACAAATACTCCCGATACGGATGTTCCGTCAAAGGATGACGTAGATGTCATCTATTACGGCCCTGGCTATCATAAACTGAGCTCGCCCATCGTCGTCGGATCTGGCAAGACTTTGTACCTTGCTGGGGGAGCCGTGGTTTCTGCCCCTGACATCACGGTGACAAACTCCAGTGATGTCACTCTCCGCGGACGGGGGATTCTATACAGCGACAAGGGCAACGCTATCAACGTCCGGTCGTCTAAGAACGTCCTTGTCGAGGGCCTCGTCGGCATCAACTTCTTTCCACGGACCTTCGAGGCAAAAGATATTACGTTTCGTCACTGGCGTGACTTTAGTGCCGTGAAATGGGGAGACGGCCTCGACTTATTTTCAAGCCGAAATATTCTCATTGACTCGGTTTTCTTACGAAACTCGGATGACTGTATCGCCGTTTATAATCATCGTGGCGACTCATACGGCGATAGTGTGAACATCACAATTCAGAACTCGATTCTCTGGGCTGATGTGGCACATGCCATCAACGTGGGCACTCACGGCAATACTGAGGACCCCGAGACCGTGGACGGCTTGACTATTCACAATGTTGATATACTCGACCAACGCGAAAAACAGATGCTTTACCAGGGAACTATCGCACTAAATGCCGGCGATAGTAATCTCATCCAGAATGTGCTCATCGATGACGTACGAGTCGAAGACATCCGCTTGGGCCAGCTGCTGAACTTTCGGGTCATGTATAATGACAAGTATAATACTTCACCTGGACGAGGCATTCGCAATGTTCTTGTACGGAACCTCAGATACGACGGCAGAAACGCCGGCACCTCTATCTTTACTGGCTATGACGAGAAGCGAACCATCAGCAACGTCACATTTGAGAACCTTCTGATCAATGGGCAGACTATTTCAGATACAATGCAGAAACCCGGTTGGTACTTGACGACTGACTTCATTCCCCTGTATGCCAACGAACACGTCAAGGACCTTACATTCAAATCGAAATAGTGTTGGCGTGCTGCAATGGAAACTAGGGTAGTTATTTCAGTACGTTGGTGGAAGCCTAGACGTCGGGGATTGTGAACTGTAGTGTATTCCAGACGGCCAAATTGAATAAATACCGCGGCCTTTAACATCGAAAACTTCGGAGACCGAAATCTGTCTAATGGTCTCGGGGGTGCCGGCTGACAGTTTTAGAGACCTGTTTTGTTCCTGGTTATACTCGAGTAAGCTGCTCCCCTTACTTCTGCTCACGCCTCGCAAAGAAATTTACAGGAGAACCCCGGGATTGTCAATTCATGATTCTTAAATCGATAATCGTCCTTGAGTTGACAAAACATGAATCCACGGACTCTACAAAAACTGTCTAAAGAATGTACAGGAATCCCCAAGCTCCAGTATTATTATTACATGTGGAACATATATTCCTCAATCGAATTACTTCTGGCTGTGCGCGATCGTCCATCTGGATAGACAACGTGAGCCGCATCAGCTCCCGCCGAGCTGCATTCAAGTCTCAAAAAGCTGATAGTCTGGCTCTTGTCCCAGTGGAAAGACACCAACCATCCCTGTTTCACTCGCACTCTCTCCAACTGGCCGCTCTCCCATTGTTCAGGACATGCGGGCAGCAACTTTATCTCGACCACCTTTTCTCCATTCAACTCACGTTCCACCGACTGCACAAGACACTCCAGAATGCCAGCACTGCCTCCAAAGTTCCCATCGATTTGGAAAGGGGGATGTGTATCTAGCAGGTTTGGTAGCGTAGATTTGGACAAAAGAAGATCCATGTTTTCACCACAAGCTTCTCTATCGAGCAATCGCGCGTAAAAGCACAAGAGCCATGCTCGGCTCCAGCCTGTGTGGCCACCACCGTTTGCAAGGCGCCGTTGTAAAACCTTCCGTGCTGCACTTGCGAGCTCGGGTGTCTGTACCGGGTGAATTAGATCGGCCGGATATAACGCGAAAAGATGTGACACATGGCGATGTCCTGGTTCGTCTTCTTCGTAGTCATTGAGACCCCACTCTTGAATCAATCCCGCTTTGTTAAGTGTAAGAGGGGGGATCTTGGCCAGTGTGGTCTCGGCAGGGACCTTGAGTGGGTGGCTGGCCTTGGATAGTCGCTCGAGGCTCCATAGGAACTGAAGAAGAGCTACTCTCACAAGCGCCATGTCGATGGCAGATCCTTCACAGAAGATGCCTTTGCTTCCCGACTTTGAGATGAAGGTATTCTCCGGGGAGAGCGAGGGGTTGATAACCAAGTACGAGCCGCATTTAGAAGGTATTAGAAAGTCGATCACAAACTGCACGGCACCCTCGTGGATTTTGAACAGACGAGCATGAAGTGCCTCATCATACTGGTATTTGAGAGACTCCATCAGTGTAATGGATAGCCAGAGGCCTCCAAGTGGCCACAATGTAGCGGGCATCCAGCGGTCTTGAGGGCTCGTATCGGCCCAAATATCCGTGTTATGATGTGCACACCAACCCCGGCAACCATACATAGCCTTGGCTGTTTTCCGACCTCGGATTGACATTCGCTCCAAGAGGTCCAACAACGGTATTGCGCAATGATCGGTCAGACTCCACATCGCAGCAGGCCAATAGTTCATCTGCAAGTTGATATTGATGGTGTACTTTGATCCCCAACGTGGAGCGAAACTTGGGTTCCAGATACCCTGGAGTGTCGCTGGCAGTGGTTTATGGCCATTGCGACTGCAAGAGATAAGCAAGTATCGGCTATAATTGTGGTACAAGGCAACTAGTCCGGCATCCCTGGCGGCGTGTAGGCGTTCATCCGTGGGGAGTTCGCAAGCGTCAGGCCACATACGTAGGCTCATCCGGCCAAAGAGCTGGACATAGTCTGTCCTATGTCTCTCTACCAGTTGCTCCCACGGTTGTGCAAGGGCTTCCTCAACTTGTAGCGTGGCTGTCTTCTCTGGGTCGTCGTAGCGGAATGTTGTTTGCGCGGCGATAGCGATCGTGCAAGAGGCGGATTTGACGATCAAGCAGTTGCCAATTGCTTCAACCGTACCGCCATCGTCACATGCAATTCCAAGGACAGAACACAACCGGTTGCTGGCTCGACCTCCCGGGGTTGCGTGGACCACGATGCGGGAACCAGCGGATATGATCGTGTCGGCGTAAACGTTCGTCTCAATCTCAATGTCGCTTAGTCGATCAAGCCGCACTATGAACCGAGTTTGTTTTGAAGCATTGAACCGTACAAGTAACGCATTGTCGGGATATGAGGCTATCGCATCACGCCGATAAGAGATGTCATCGGCAGTGTACTGAACAGAAACCTGCGACGTTTCCAGGTCGAGGCATCGATGGTAATCAGCGACGTTGTTGTGGTTGAACTCGAGCATAGCGACCCCCATAGGCTCATAGTGACGCATGCTTGCAGGAGTGGCGAAGAAGGCTTCTTTGACTAACGCCTCGGCTTCAGCATGCCTCTCGTCACGGATCAGTTGACGAAGTCTTAGCAGCATACGATACGAGTCGGGCGGCGTTCTGTCTTGAGGGCCGCCGTACCATACGGAGTCCTCGTTAAGCTGCATCAACTCAATATCTGTTCGCCCATATACGACAGCGCCTAGGCGACCGTTACCGATGGGCAAGGCCTCTGACCACTGTGTTGCTGGAGCTGAGTAGTGGAGTTGAAGATGCTGTGAGCCGCTGCTGCTGCTGCTGATGCTCATCTTGGCTGGGATTGGTGCTGTATTGTAAGAGGACGCTGTGGAGTTTACCAAATGCAGCGGTACGACTGGGACCGAGAACGCTCCAAGGGCTGGCCTGTTGGACGTAACTAGAGGGTTTTTTCTTTTCTTTTTTGGCGACACACGTCTCTCTATTAGTGTATATTAGTGTATCGGATGGTTTGATGCAGATATGGAAAGTACCCTAGTGTGGTGTGCCTGCTCGATTACGCGGGAACCAGTGCTGGACCAACGTCAATGAATGAACCGGTTAGTGGTGTGTTTGTCTGGCACCTCCCTGGCGAATTGGGTAATTCTAATCAATCATTGCCATGACTGTTTTTAACCGACGGATAAATAACAACTGAAGTAGCCTGTCACCTGAGGCTAGGAACAAGCGAAACTGTGCGGGAGTGCACCCGGAAGATAGGCCGATTCCCGTCAGCCATGCCCACCGGCTCGTCAGGCCGGGACAATTTAGCGAGAATCAGCCCATGGGATAAAATGCGGGGTACACTGGCTAACCAGGCCAAGTAAAGGCTTCTGCACGGGGAGAGGGTTCCCTGGTGACTTGGCTCTAGTTGCTGGTGCGGCTGAGGAGACTAGTACGGCCGACGGCCGATGGGTGAGCTCGGACTGAGCCGCCTCGCGGGTATTTACAGAAGGCTTCTGCACATGAACATCGACGACTGCCCCCGACTCGCAATCCTCACAGAATCTTTCCGGCTTATTGTACTTTTTCGAACGTTTCTAAAGTAATACATCCGTTTTCATGGCTACCCAAGGTGCAACCCTTGACGACTCCGCTGAGCGGTCAAGGTCGTCTCATGAGAAGGTCGAAGTGATACAGGTCGAACTTGACCGGGTCGACTTGAACACTCTCTCCGACGAAGCCTTCACTTGGAAATGCAAAGCCGGCCTTCGCTTGGCCATTGTCATTCTCATCCAGGGCCTCAGTGAGACCAGCCACTTAATTCGCCTTTGTTGACAAAGCGTACCTTACTAACTGTGACCTCGCTGGTGATAGGCGTCGCCGCTTTCGCTATCGACGGCAGCATTATCGGGAACATGTCTGCTTTGCCCGCTTTCAGGGAGCACTTCGACGTTGGAACAAGTGGTGGAGCTATTGCTCTTGTCTTGACAGGCATGTCCATCGGTAACATCGCAGCTAGCTTGTTCCAATGGCTCTCGGATCTGATCGGTCGTCGCGGTGTGACGTTCTTGGGAAATTTTATCCTCGTCATCAGCTGTGTTGTTCAAGCTTCAGCTCCGAACCGCGCCTCCCTGATCGTCGGCCGCGTCATTGGCGGCGTTGGCTGCTCTCTCAGCGCTACTGTTGGACCACTCTACATGAGCGAGGTTGCCCCAAGCTCCCGACGTGGTCTTGCAGTTGGCCTATACTGCTCTTGCTACGGCGTGGGCTCCATCATCATTGCCTGTGTGATGCTTGGAGGCTCCTACATGACCGGGAACTGGACTTGGAGAATGCCCATGATCTTTCAGGTGGTCCCTCCTACTATTGTCGCTTGCCTTGTGTACCCTTTCACCCCTGAGTCTCCTAGATATCTGGTCTACAAGGGAAATATCACGAAAGCCAAGGAGGTAATTGCCCGGTATCACACTACCAGTGGTTCTCTCGATAATCCTATTGTGGGCGCAACTCTGGACCAAATTCAGGCATCAATCGAAAGCGTGGACTCGAAACCATGGGACTTTTCAACTTTGTGGAAGACGAAGAACTCCACCTACAGACTGAGTCTCATCTTCATGTACTCTTTTATGCAGCAGTGTAATGGTACCTGTAAGTATACCTCAGACTTTCATTTGCAATCAACTCCCAAATCATGTGCAAAAGCTAACGTATCATTCTCCAGCCATGTTGGGCTACTATCTCCCAGGAATCTTGACACTTGTCGGTATTAAAAACACACAGCAGCAACTGGGAATCAATTTAGGCATGACTTTTGCATCCTTTCTCGCCACCATCGGCGGTTCCTTCATCGTAGACCGCGCTACACGTCGATTTCTCTTAATGTCTACAATGGCTGTCTTTACCTTCTTCTTGGCCATGATGGCTATTACTGGAGGTCTTTATGATAACGACATCGCTAAGAGTGCTATGGGCATTCTAACTATCATCTGGGCGTACCTTTTTCAAATCTCCAATGGGTTACTCTGTGAGTTCATCTACACCGAGAGATAGTTCTGTCCACGAGAGAAAAATGCAGCGGGAGAATACTGATAATTCACAGCGGCTGCGTTGCATAACATTTACCCGAACGAGATCCTTCATTACAGTCAGCGAGCAAAGGGGATGGGACTATACAGTTTTTTCCAAAACTGCTTTGGCGCTGCAATGACCTACGGCATGGGCGAATTGCTGGCTATATTGGGATGGAAGGTAAGCGTTGGGCGCAAACCAATTCTGTGGAAGATCAAGACTCTTACAAGGACATTAGATTTACTTCATTTTCATCGGAATCGACCTTGGTTGTCTTTACCTCACCTGGAAGTTCTTCCCCGAGTTCCGCTACCTCTCATTAGAGGAAATTGATTACATCTTTGAGACACCCGGAGTCCATCCGGTCAAGATGTCCAAGCAGCTGCAAAAGACTAAAGTCGAGCACAAGCGCATGGTGAAGGAGTCCCATAAAGAAATGCAGGGGTAGAGAGTTAAGGCGGGAAGGGTTACCGCCCCCCTTTTCTCTCTCTTTTTTTTTTTTTTTTTTTTTTTGGCAGTAGCAGCAGCAGAAATCACACTCCTTAGAATTTTCTCGATTCCTTTCAGCGTTATAGCCAGCCACTGAGAAGAGACTATCACATCGTTTTCACTGGGAGAGGCTAGACGTTGATAGGTCAATGGAGGCAGATTGACACTATGTAGATGATGCAGTGCTTCTAGGGTAACGACACTTATTCAACGTTTATATTCATAAAAACCAGCACATTTAGTTATGAATGCCCGTCGCGGGAACGGCGCGGGTCTCTGTTCAATCTCCAGCTCCCCTCCCTTGATAAGCCAAACTCTTTTCGGGTTGTTCTTTCAGTATCGCTGACATGCATCTAAAACAATGTAGGCATTATGGAACGCCAAGCGCGCGCATGTATTCTAGTGGGGATTAAATCTCAGGATGATTTAACAAGGGTGGCCACGATCAGGACAATCTTCCGCGGTAGAGCTCGATCTCGCCGCCACGCCAAATAACAATAAAGCGCCCACTACCACTATATTCATTCAACAGTGGTGTCACAACGGGGCCAATCAGGTTGGTATGTTTGTCTTCTCAGCTACTAATCTCAATCGTTTATAACCGAGATTGCGCAACGCCGCCACCTCCGTTAATTGAGGCCATTGGCCTGTGAAGTGAGAGGCAGGATAATGACAGCTTTATTTGGAGTCAGTTATGTTGAGGTGAAAATCTCTTGTTGCGCAAACTCAATCTCAACATTAAATTCGTAACCTTACCTTACGCAATGTCCGCAGGATGTTTCCATAAGCAGTGGCAAAAGGAGCCCCGTTACGTTAAGCACCAAGGATTAAACCTTATTCCGGATGTTTGTCGCCGTCTTTCGAGACACCACTTCGATTATTAAAGCTATCACCACTTCTCAATAAAGCCATTTATTGTATTCAGGGCGTGGAAAATACCATCGTATCAAAGTGTTCCCTTGTACCTGACAAGTTGCATATCAACAATGTAGCGACCGAGAACAAGGTGTCCCTACCAAGAAAGAAAGATTGAATGACAATGAGAGAACTGATAAGTCGCACAATTATGAAGGAATGAAAGGGCAAGACAAGTTAGTGATAGAAAAATAAGTAGTTGCAAGTAGAAAAGCCAGCAAAGACTCGAAAGATCAAAGGCTAGGTAGACAAGCGATAGAGTAGCGTCCCGTATCCCAGGTGATCAAAACCTCCGCTGGTAGCTCCATAGTCGCCACCTCCTCCCTCTACGCCTTTCGTGCTATTTCCATTCGTTTGGTCTCGATACATTTTGGTCCAAGAAGCGTCAAGATGCTTGATGTCGTTGTAGTGTGCGTATACAAGCTCGAATCCAGGCCGCTTGGTATAGCGACCGTTCGGGCTGATAACAGTTTGGTTGCCTTGATAGCTGTTGTACCACGTGTACGGCACACCGTATCCAACGTTGTATTTGGAAACATATTCGGAACTTGAATCTTGTTAGCATGTACTGCGAGTAAGTCTAGGGATGCACCAACGCATGAAGCCCAGAATTTCCCAAAGCTGCGAACAGGTCATCTCCCTGGTTATAGCCTTGTTGCATAACGACCCCAAGAAGCGCAATATCAAGAGTCGCATGTCCTTGGTCTCTGCCAGCCTCTTGACCTTGAGCAAGAATTTTCCCAGTACCAGACTCGGTATAATTCTTGTAGATGAAGTTGTTGATAGCTCCTCGCCCGTCTCCATGTAGGAAGTAATTAAGCCCATAGTCGTACATTGTTTGATTGTCAGTAAAGACACCAGCTGCCATGATACCCGCGACACTGCATAGGTCCCAGTTCGCCCACTGAAATATATGGTCAATTGTTCGGTTTTATATACAGGGTCCAAGAAATAGGGCTCTTCGGATAAGAACTTACATAGTGATATTCATCCTGTCCATTGTGGGTTGTCAGGAACCTGTAGCTTTCCGAAAAGAATACGTCTCGAAGAAGCGTCTTCATTTTATCTTGGTCGGATTGGCTCCAGCCGCTATATGAGCGCATCAATTCTGCAGCATTTGCCATTTGGTAACCGTAAATACCAGCAGCTAGAAAACGATCGCTGCTCCCAGTAATGTACTTCAGGGTGGATGACCAAGCGTTCAAGATGGCGATGGCAGCGTCAGCATATTGGATGTTTTGTTCGATGTTCCAACGAATGGCCAACTGATACGCGGCATGAGCATCGTTATAGAGGACTTGGTAGTTCTCTGAATGGGTTCCGTCTGAGCCGCGGTAAATCGTGGGCTGTGGGTTTGCTTTGTATGTCGGAGAGGCACGTTTGTTGGCTATGAGGACCTGCCAATCTGTGTTCCACGGCTCGTCCGAGTTGTGAACATGATCTCTAGCCCTCGCCAAATCCTTAGATGTGTGAAGGAGGCCCGGGTGAACGAACCCAGAAACCGACGCCACAAGGCCGAAGGCGACGGCAATGCTCTTGGTCAACATTGTGCCAGAAGATCTCGTGTGAAAGCTGCTTTACTATCTTTCTTCATCAGACCAAGAGGGTCTCGGTGAATATTTATCGTCTTCTGCTGTTCAGTTGGGGAACAGCAGCGATTGACATTTCTCTCGTTGATCAATACAACGGAGTAGTCTCCGGCAAACATCCCGTTCAGACTCTCGGGGAAATGAGGATGATGCCAACCCCACCTATGAAACAGGGGGCAACTGGGATTGTCAACCAACAGATGACGTGACGACTACCCTCGTGAGAACTGATGCCGAATAGTCCGATCGTGGCTGCATAACCCCGGATTGTCTCGCAGATCACCTCCCCTTTTGCAAAACCCGGGGCGTGACTAGGTCCGGTGACCAAAAACACGGGGGTCGGGGCAGATGCCGGCTCGGATCTACAGCCCATGGCATAATCAGAAGAGAAGTTTTTCCCTATTGGTATAGACTGGTCGTATTTCTGTATATTGGTAGAGTATTGCGGCGTGGGCTCGGAGTGTGACGATGCACCTAACCGTCGCGCCACAGAGCAAAATATCGGGAAATGAACTAGCGATCAGAATGGTGACCATTCCTGCTGTTACCGACCCAGGAAGATCAACCGGGTACGAACGGGGAACGGCGGAGCTCGGGACGGAACAAACAGACCCCGGTGGAAGTGGTGTGTGGTCGAACTGGTCGAATGGGAACGAGTTCGACCATGTTCGATCAAAAAAGTGAAACCTTAACCTTAAATGGTCGAACAAGTCGAACAAGAGCGCGTTCGACCACGATCGACCAAGCAAATCAGGATAGTATATATAGCTTCACTCATTCCCACTTCTCATATCTAGAGAGCTCTACAGCTTTCAATACAATTCGATTACTCAAGAACACTTTTTGACATTATCAGACGTGATACGAAACCCTACGCTCAGTGCGCTACGCCCCGTTTCAACTGCCGACATAAACCAATCAGGTTACGGTTTACTTCGTTGGGAACCTTGACCGTACACTTGTCTGATTCACTCGCTTATGATATACGTTAAGACATTCATCGTTCTGTTTTGGCTCATTTAACCAAAGCATTATGCCCTGTGGACAGTGGGAGCCCGAGAAAGATCAAGCGTTTGCTCTGGTGATGAGGGGCCTGGGAGCTACTCGTCAGGAAATCGAGATTCTCAATGCGGGAGTGGACATCGACGATGTTTATTGTTTGCGGTGCGCCGTATAATAATTAAGGGCAGCCTGGCTTTCAATGCCATCATCTTTAGACACATAACATGATGTGGCTAACGTGGCTCGTGTCAAACGATATTCCGCCCCAGCCGAGGAGGCGTCCCGACGCACTTTGGCACCGTTGTTGTGTATATAACTGGGACCTTCGTCCTCTTGGCTTAAGCAGTGATTAAGACAAATTTTGGCTCTCCACAGCCGTCACATGCATGGCATCTTCTCATTTACATCTGACAGCTCGTAGGTATAGCATTACACTTGAATCTTCAGGAAGGCAATCCCGACAAGAAGGGCAATGTGTGCCTGCGCTGCCAGCTTTACACAAGGCCGATTATGTCCATCAAACCATCGGGGCGTCTGCAAACTGTCGTCTTTTGCCAACGTATTCGGTCAGAGACGAGTGCAAGCGGCCCTGGGATCTGGATCGGTTAGAACGAAGCATCTGCATCTTACCGCAAAGGACCCCGACATTTTGTTGGAGAAGTGGCATGCATGATGATGTTACACAGGCAGCCACCTCAAGGGAAGATGTCACCCAATGATACCTTAATTGTCAGAACAGCGTTACAGATCTGTTGCAGGATCAGCAGGTCGAGTATCTTGGCCTCCCCTCTCTGATACAAAGACAACGAGGGAGAACGAAGAACAAAGAGAATGAACACAAGGAACAACACGAATACACTCATGACCATCCCAATATCATCTTTTATCATCAGTTACCTAATGAGGGCGCGCTGTCTCACATAAGGTTAAGGAATACAGTCTAACAACACTTGGCCGCCTACCACATTGCCAGTGGATTCGTTGCATTGATGGGCCACGGTTGAATGACGTCCCAGTGCTCCTGGATGCATGACCCATTAAACCGAAACATATCCACATTGGCATTCGGTCTGGATTGACTGAATATATCCCACTGAGCGTAAACAAAGGCGATATCCCCTTCTTTACCACGGTTGATGACAGTAATATTGATAGTCTCTGGCGACATGAAGGATAAAGCGTTCGCCGCGACGTTACGGCCCGAGAGTATGTCTGGATTGTGCTGGATGTAATCTTCGGCAAAGTACTCAAAAACGGCTCCGGTAGCATTTCGTTCGACGAAAAACTTTTGAAAGAAATCTTCCCAAATAGCTCGTTGCTGCTGCGGAGAGACTGGGCGAGGCGGGCAACTTGGCGGATTTGGCCTGGCTGGCGAGAAGTATTCGGCGGACACGATGGAGCCGGAAACGCCCATCATGAGACTGAGAGCTTGAAGCCGCATTCTGGGTGATCCAAAAACGACTTTAATCGATTGAGGGAGTAAGTAAGCCGAGAAGAACTGGTGTCGAGCAGACAAGCCAACACTGACCATGGAATGCATTGAATTTATGTTCGATCAGGACGGCATTGCCGCAGCACTAGCCTTTCTCCATTTTAATGCCAGACAAGTTTCATCAGAACACGGCACGGCGCCAAATTGCTTCCGGAGAGCGTTTCCCGAAAGTTCCGTATCGCGTGTTTTCAATCTAGAAAGCTGACAAACTGCGGGATTGGTAATCGATCGTACAGTGGGATGGATTGTATTTCGCCCGAGGCGAATCCTATCAGGTCTCAACCCCTGTCGCATAACATTCGTGTGACCGGATGTAACTATCCGGTTTCGCATCTGGCCTGTCGCATAATCCTAACGACATGAGCTTAAATAGCTGTGCCCGAACACATGGCTGTTCGATTTCTTTTGTTCTTGAGATAATTCTCATCAATTGACTGGTGCCAATCAATGATCCCTGTGGAGCCAATTGTCTGACAACCCCCTAAGCCCCACCGATCGTCGTTTCATAGCTTGCTGCTCGACCCCGTCGCTGCTTATTCCATAACAGGCCTGCTTGAAGGCCAACTTCTTCAAGTGTTGAACGTCGCATCCTCGGCAGCTCAAGGAAGATCTGCCAGAATCGAGGAAGCACTTTGTATGCGAGAGACGGTACTGCTGAAAAACCCCTGGCTATTTTCTTTGGATTTTGGCGCGCTAGCTACTATGCGCAACCGCCCGTCCTTTCGGATTGGAAAATGGCCCCGTTGACCAGCTTCAGCCCCTGGTGGGTATTGTGGTTGACGACGACGGGCATCCCCGGCACGAACATGAAGACGCCTGGTACTGGTATCGCGCTATCATCGCCCTGGTTCAGCATCATGGTGGCTTCTTCCTCGGTCGGCAGCCCGTCCTTCCACTTATGCTCGGAGATGAAGATTCGCAGCATCGACCGTTGCTGGATCTGGAACGACAAGGTCGCCTCCATATTCAGGTTCCATCGATTCCGGTTCAGCGGCGTCACCACGGTGATGTCCGTTTCCCACGAGATCCTCCTGCCTTCCCGGTAGCACCTCGAGTTGAGCAGGTCCAGATCCGTGCGGTCCTGCACGCCCAGCCGGATCCGCTTCAGCAGTGTCTGCAGCTCCGGGTCCCCGGCGGCGCGCACTTGCTCGTTCAGCATGACGACCGTCGTGAACTTCTTCCACAGCGCGTGCGCCTTGTCGTGCTGGCGCCGTTGCTCGGCCTTGAACGAGTTGTCTACGTCCCACGAGACGGCCGTGCTGGGGAGGACGATCGGCCGGTCTTGGACCGGGCGGAATTGGTGGAAGTCTCCGCAGAAGAGGACGATGGGGATCCCTCCGAAATCCTGTTGCGACCCGCGCAGCCTGCAGAGCTGCTCGTTCGCCGCGTGTAGCGTCCGAGCTCCCAGCATGCTCGCCTCGTCGACGAGGAGCACGTCTTTCTCCTGCCAGTCCATCCGAGACTGGCCATGGACAAATCGCTCAGCCTGTTTCGGCAGTCGCACACCGTCGAGGTCCTTGGTCGTGTTCGCGCCCGCCGCTTGGTCCTTGGAGAGCCCGCGTGCGGAGTGGATCGTAATGCCGTTGATCTGCGCTGCGGCAGTGCCCGACGTCACCGTTATCAGCAGACGGTTCGAAATACCTTTTGATGCGAAGAGCTCGACGAGTGCTTCGATGACTCGTGACTTGCCGGTTCCACCTTCTCCACCAACAAATTCGCAGAGCTGACCGACGTCGCCTCTGCCGCTGCATTGTATCGAATCGAGCTGGCGGCATATGATGAGGAAGGCGATTGTCTGCCTCTTGTTCAATGTGAACCGCGCTGCCAGAGCCTTACCTGCCTCAGGGAAGGACGTTGATGCACCAAAGTCGACTTCCATGCCCGGACCTGCCTCGCCTGCCGTCTCTTCTTCCAAGTCGGCTGCCGTCATTTGGATATCCTCCTCGCCGAAACCAGTGAGCACACTTCGCACCGCCGCGCTGTGGCCAGTTCTATGGGCCTCGGCCATATTTTATATGCCCTGGATCATTCGCTCCCTCTCTCTGGAGGCACAGATCTGCTGCGACTTGATGGCCTTGACCTGATCCTGCGGTGGTATAGCGGTCCCGGAAAATGCCCCTCCCGGTATGCTTATCCGTCTTTCTCCCCGTTCGGGCATTAGGGTGGCCTGGAGCTCAGCAGTCGAGCTCAGTGCTGACTGCTGGAAGCGACAGAGCTGCTCCATTGTTGCTATGAGCTCCGGCGAGCCGGCAGTGATCTGGTTGGCGCCCACTGCACTTCTCACCACGTCAATCAGACGCGTTGCGTTACCGATGCTGTCAGACTGGTACACCGATGCGGCATCTTCACCAGCCTCGCATTCTCCTTCCTCACCCGCATGTGCGGCCGTGAAGTCAGCGTCGCCGGCTGAGGCTGCCCATTGCCTGGCGTCCCGCTTTGCGTCTTCGGCGCATCGCCGGAGCAGTTGTACATTACCGACGACGCAGGAGATTCTCGGAGACAGCGCCGCCCGTGCCCACGCCCATATGTCGTTGATGCCGTCTCGTACTTCGCCCAAGAATGTTTCCCACGGCACAAACAGGGCAAGATGCTGCACAGCTGCTCTTCAGCACGAGAGTTAGTCCCTTCAACCCCCTTCGGTTAGGCCGTCGCCACGCACATACCTACGATGGCACGACTCCTCTTCGTCGTCTTGTTCAAAATCTTTGCTCAAGTACCCGTCAAGGCAGACGACGGCATGCTTTCCTGGCCGCCGTAGCACCTGCACCCAGTGTTTCCCAGGCGCCCAAGTGCTCTCGAACGGCACCTCTCCCCAAGCACCGGCACCTCCGTCCTTGCCAACGCGTTGGAGCATGACGAGCGAAACGTAGTCATATAGGCACAGACCTCGCAGGACATCTCCGCGATGGTGATAAGCCCCAGTGAAGCTGATCCTTTGGCCTGCTTCTTCCACGACGATCGACTCGTCCACGGAAGCGTCCGCGACCGCTGTGCCGCTCTCCTGCCGGAGGTGTCGCCACCGTCGGAAGACGTGCCAGTAGAGTAGGGATACGTTCAGGTACGCCCAGGCGCTGCTGTTGGTGAACTCGCTCGGGTACCCTAGAAGATGGGCAACGACTTCGACTTACGATAGAGGCTGCTCTGTGAATATACGGTTCGCCACTCTCATCAGAAACTGTCACGTCTTGTTTTTTGTACCGTCTTCGTCGCCGAGGTCGCCGCCTCCAGCATCCTCCCCAGCGGCCGGCTGGCCACCTGCTGAGAGGACAGGCAACAGTTTTGCGGCCGCAGCGACGCGCTTCCACGTCGGGTCCTCTACTTTGGTCGCGTAGTTCGTGACGTAATAGAGGAGGGCCATTGTTTTCCGCTGCGTCGCTATGAAGGAGATGTCGTGGTTGTGCCGGAGCCCCACGGCGATGGCCTTGTTCCACCGATTAACCATGTTGTGCGTCCTGCGAATCTGCAGCACGCCGTCTGGCGTGAATGCAGTTTTGTCGACCGATCTCCATGGCGCCTTGAACCGACAGAGGTCGCCCTTCCGTCTCTTCTTGCCCAGGGAATACTTGACGCAGGTCGGACTATAGGTATGAATCTGCGTTGCGCCGGCGCAGAAGTTGGCTTCCTCGTCAAAGGCTGCCGAGAACTGCTCGGTGTTGTCCAGCAGGGAGGAAATATCGGACGTCACCGACCGCTCCGCTTGCACGACGCAGAATCCTTCCTGGTCCAGGTCCTACCTAGCATGTCAGCCTAGCCCCGTTTGCGCACCAGAAGTCCTGGATGGCCAAATGGCCAACAGCACGCATTGGGCATTACCTCGCAGAAGACATTATTAACGTATCGGACGATGCGCTCACGATACGCCGCCTGATCCTCCTCCTGGATGTCGGCAAGCATAGAGCTCAAGTGCGCGTTTCCATGCAACCAGAGCAGCCCGTGGACGTGAAGCGCCCCTCGTTCGTTGGTTTCCACAGCGCCATAGTACTGGCTGATACGCCCGAAAACTGACTCTTCTCCCACTTTCACGTAATGCTCGAAAAACAACGTCATCTCCCTGTGGAAAAATAGGGCCGAGCTCATAGGGTCCGAGATGGACAGCCGCATACGCTTGAATGGCATGTCAAGGCTTCGCAAGAACTCTTCGGCTGCCTCAGGATCGCGTGTGCGGTACGCTGCCAGTCGGAGCTTCACTGGGTTCGTAATGTCGTTTGAGTTGATGGTGAACCAAATGGCAGGCACGCCATAGCGAATGATGAGCGCCTGGATCTTCTGCCGCATACTGAGACGGAGCTCCCTGGACATAGGCTGGCGGTAACCATACAGCGAAAGGCTCCTGAGAAGCTCTTTCACACCCTCATCGGTGGTCTTACCCGAGCTCCCCAGCTCCGCCCTAGCTGCCGCTAATCTGTCTGCAGTCAGCGACCGTGCGATACGCTCCACCTTGCGGAAGTTCTTCCTCGTCACGCTCAGCATGCTGACACGACGGTTCCTCGACCGCACGCCCATGTTGAACACCAGAAATGCGAAAATGTGATGCGTCGCAAATCGGCCGCCATGGCGCCGCAGCACAATGTCAGCCCACGTCCGAAGGCTCATGTTTCGAGACGACAAGAGATCTCGCGCCGCCGCCTCTGCTCCACGCATATCGGCGGTACCTCTTCCCGGCTTCAAGGTGGCTTCTTCGGCCAGCCGTGGGCCCCCAAAGCCGAATGGTAGTAGCGTGGGAAACGTCTTCGCGAAGAACGAGGCTTCAAACGAGTCGGCAAATTCATCCCCGCGACGAACATGGATGTACGGGTCAGAGCCATCGGCATGCCCTCGCCGGCTGTCTCCCGACGATCCAACCCACGTTCTCGGGCCCATACGGCCGTCGCCATCACTTTCACCGACAGCGTCGCAGGCGAACCGCAATTTCTCGGCGTCCGCTACATCTGGCGGTCCGTCCAGTGCGAACATTCCAGACGAGGTGACCTCGCTGATCGGTTTCACCGTCTGGTCAGGCTCAGCGTCCCTTCCAGCCGGAGACTCGTATGCCTTGTTTTCCCCTGCTGTTCCAGTCTCGCATCTAGGCGAGTTTTCTCCTTGATTGAGCGCGGTGAGAATTTCCTCGATATCCACCGAAGCCTCGTCGTCCATGGCGCGCTCCGTGGGCGGCACGACTTGCGCCGTTCGTGTTTTTTTTCCCACGCCGACGGCTCGTTCCGCTCCATGCGATCGTACACCAACGACGGCACCCCATGCGGCGGGGCTCTCCAACTCTCCATCTCCGTCGCGTCGATCTCGATCTCAGCATACTGTGGATTGTTCTTCTTCAGCCAGACAAGGGCCCTCTCAACAACTCGCCGCCTCACCGATAGGAGCCTTGAAAGATCGCTCGGCCCCGGCCTTTCCGCGCCCTGCCACGACACGTGGATCTCGTCCATGACTCGCACAAGCGGATGGGGGAGCACTTTCGTGGCCAGCTCCTGCACATTGTTGGGGAACACCGTGATGTGACCCCTGATGTGCTTCGGATACCGGGCACTCTGCTTCTGGCTGCTCGCAATGCTATACCTTGTGACGAACCCGTAACATGAGTTCAGCGCGATAAGCTTCTCCTCGACCGGCGTGAGGCCCTTCAGCTCTTCGGGAAACATATGCTCACACCCAATACGTCTGTGAAGCTGGGCCGCAGGCGACAGAACACCCCGCCTCAAGCAGCGAGCGCACTCCGCACATGCCGAGAAGGTCTCGCCCACGGGAAAGCAGCTCTGACATGAAAATGGCGAACGGCTGTCCTTTTCGACGCAGCTCGACATCCATTGGTCCCATGTCACATCTCTCAACTCTTTTTTCGTGCGCTTACGATAGCACAGCATGCAAGTCCGTATTGGCAAAGTTTCCACATCGTGGAACTCCTTGTAGAAGGCTCGCACGGTCGACACCTTTCTCTCATGTGGTATCGGCGTACACCACGTCTGCTCGTTGGACAGGCTCTCCTTCACGGCAAATTCGTCCTCCAAGAAGCGCAGCACGCTCGCCAGGTCTTCGGCCTGCAACTCCCGTCTTCTCTGCCCTCGGGTTCCAGCTCGGATTTGTTTCCTCGGAGGCTCGTCTCGGCTAGGATGGCGGTTTCGCTTTCCCCGCTGCCGGGGCTGCGTTAGACTAGTGGGTTCGTCTCCCCATGGGCCGCTCCCCCATCCCGCGCCTGGGTCACCACTGGATGCTGCGCCGAACCCCCTGTGTTCGAGACACCGCTAGTGTCTGGTCTTGCTTTCGGCGGCCGACCCCCTCGCCGACGTCTCTTGGGTAAACCCCCTGCAATTGCTGCTGCTAGCTCTCTTCGTCTAATGTCTTCAGATACTGATTGCTTGGGCTGGATACTCCGGACCGTGGCCGCCTCATTCTGTTGAAAGAGCGAAGCGTCGCTAACCGCCGCCGTATCGCCCTGCTCATCATCTTCAGGGCCCCTCTCCCGAGGCAGGAAGTGTCGGTGAAAGCGCGGGGGTTCAGAATTCGCCGCCTCCGGTGCGCCATGTTCCCTGGGCAACGGGGGCTGCCATGCCGACGTCCCCGGTCCAGAAACTCCCCCCGTCCCTCGAAGCTCTCCATTCTCAGGCGGAACCTCCACTGTTGGCCGCATCATGAGACTTCCATGCTCTGTTTGACTGCAAGCCGCCTCGCAGAGGTCTTCTGGGCAACGATCTTGCAATTGCTTCCGCATGCTGCCTCCATTCACTATCTTCAACCTCAGACTCCTTCGGCAGAATCGGCGTACGCAGTTGCAAGTTTATTAATGGCAATCCCTCTCGACCTATTGGGGATAACTCAGCTTGTTCTGCAGTACGCTTAGAGGCGCGTGAGGATTGCCGATTCCTACAGTCGAGGCAGTCAACTGTAAGTCTTCCGCATGTTAGGGAAGACCTCGTCTTCGAAATGAATTGATCTGCCGGCTTCATCTGCTTGCAGTTCCTGCAAACCTTCGTTGAAGGGGTACAATCAGCCATGACTATGTTCGATTGGAGGGACGGTTTGATGAGGAAGGAGCTTGCATCATTACCCTCTTGTCCGTTCCCAGCTGACGACGAGCAGGCTCCCACATGAGTAACCGCCTCATGTGGCTTCGCCGCTGGACTATCCATCTTGCTGCTGCCTTCTCAACTTCGATGACTCCAGGCGGACGGTAGATCACAAGGCTTCCGCGTCGGACTCTCTTTAGTTGCACGATTTCGCTTCTGGATGATGATAATGCTCCTTAATACGACATTGCGCATCCAAGCGATCCGCTAATAGTCCCCTTAACCATCTACGACCCAACGCTGCGCTCTCCTCCGCGTCCCTCCGTAATCCTGAGGAGGCCGGTGCGCATCGTTGCCTTTTCGCGCACCACACTGCTGCTGTCAAGAATAGGTAAGCTCGGGAGCCATTACGTCACCCTCCATCTCAATACGGGAACAGTCCGATATCGAACTGATACCGTCTAGTATATATTATATATAGAACAGCATAATTTTACCTCTCGTCATTTGTAAAATAGAATGGTCATCTCTCCCAAAGATGAAAAAGTTGACAGTATCTCTTTCCCGCTGGTTCGCATCAGCAGTGACACTCGATGTCTCCAAAGGACGGGGACAGGCATGCCTTTTCAGCCACTTTACCCGCCCTTGTGAATACAAATCTTCTTATGAATCTTCTAGTCAGCCTTCTGGTGCTCTTTCCCACAGTATCCAACAACTTTACACCGACCACATCTCTTGATCCCTTCCGTTTCCCCACATACTTTGCACGGCAAAATTTCCATGCAAGTACTCCGCTTTCGGTGCGCACCCTCTTGAACAATCTCAGCTATTGTATCCTGGATTTCCTGCCGTGTCCGCGTCTCACATGCCCCTTTCCCACACACGGGACTGACCCAGATGCCAACGAAAGGATCTTCCGCCACGTGAAGCCAAGACATAGGGGTTTGCAAGATGTTCACTGCAAATAACCCACAGTTTTCGCAAAATGGTTTGCAGGCGGCACGACACGCCGCCTCATGCTCCTTCATGAAAGGCTGCACTGCAGTCACAAACAGATTGTTGTACCCGGCATCTTGCCCAGCGGCCCGAGCCTCGCTGACGAGACTGCGGGGAAGGTCGTGGGTGTATTTGAGCTCTTGAGCCTCGCCGCAGTAGAACTCCAAGCGAACTGGACAGCTGGCCATAGCGCAAGAATTAACAATAAGAATGAGAACGCATGTGTCTTCTGTTTGAAGGAAGGCCTCGAATGATCCTTGGTTGTTTTATAAGAAAATTCTTTGAAAGTTTCATCATGCTTACCTATCTCACCATCCCCTCATTTTCTCACCCTGTCAAACTGTCATTAGACTTTATAGCGTGCCATGCGCCATCAGGATCCCCTAGGCGCATGTAAGCCACCAAAGACAATTCCGGACGGAAAATATAAGGCGACCCCACGCAACCTTGGGAATAGCACTTGTGAAAATCTCTATGCCAGGCTCTTGGCCATCAATGGCGCCCCGGCCATTCTTCGTTCCTCAAGGCTCTATGCGCAAGCCGCGACCGGCTTGCCTCTCCTGTTTATGGTAACGTCACCCACCAACCCCTTTCATTGCCCGTCCATATGCTCCTGAAAGCTGATTCGGCCGAGGGTTTTCCACAAGGATTTGCAGCCTATCACCAGGTTCGAGTGACACCTGAACCGGAGGCGGGTCGCTGTAAATCATGTCTTGAACGCCCTTTCGCTCACCATTGACAAAAACAATGACTCGGTCCCGGGGATGATCTCCTGCGATGACGGGGCCTTTGATGGCAGATTTTGCATGGTGTTCGTAGAGAACGTATCCATATGATTGATTCAATTGCTCCATATAAAATGGGCTTTGGGCTTCTGCTGCCGGCTTTCCAAGCATGTCGAAGAGATTGCCAGCTGGGAATAGCTTCACCTGCGGTGTAGCCATCAACGGCGTATTATCCGGCACGGCGGGCATGCTACCAACATTTGACCGTATTCTTCGATGAGGCCTCTTAGGGTGTGGTAGAGTGGAGCGAACCGGCCTGATTCGTCGAGTGGTGCACCGTAGTCGTAGCTTGTTGTGACAGCGTCTAGATAGCCATTTGAATCCCAAAAACAGGAATTTCCAAACTCCCAGTTGGTACCTCCATGAAACATGTGAAAGTTTATCGAGTTGTTGCCCTGCAGTACATATTTGATGTCGCCATTAGCGTATAGAGACTGGAAGTATGTGCCACCCGTTTGAATGTGTGAGGCGTTGGTGCCCCAAGAGTCACATCAGGTCGTATAGTATTCGCCATTCAACATGGGCCCATCGCATGATGAGCAGTTCTTGTATGATTTTCGTGCTTCAAATCCCTTGACGGACTGGCCATCTATTACACCCAGGACGCCTGGGACAAATGATTGTTCAAAGTTCAAAGGATTTACACTGTCTGTTGAGTACAGGGTTATGTCGAAATTAGTTCCAAGACTGTCCCGGAGCGCAGCAATGTATGCGATATTGGAGGCTCGAGTCTCCCCATTGACTTGGGCGAAGCTGCCAAACTCATTCTCGACTTGACATAGAATGATCGGCCCCCTTTCGTGATTTGCAGAGGGCGTAACTCTTGCCCCAAGCGGTCAAAGTATTACTTGGTAGCATTGATGAAGGGCTCGTTGTTGCGACGAATCTGCAGATTCGATATCTCCTGTAGCCAGGACGGCAAACCACCCCACTCGCGCTCAGAGCCAATGTAGGGACCGGGTCGAACAACGGCAGTCAGACCAGCTTCCTGAGCGAGCTTGAACCACGTCGCAATATCATTCCTCCCTGAGAAGCCCCACTTCCCAGGGCGGGGTTCGAGCTCATTCCAGTAGACGTAAGAGAAGACTGTATTAAGGCCCATATAGCGTGCTTTAGAAAGACGGTCTTGCCAGTACGGACGTGGGATTCTTTGGGGGTCCATTTGACCCCCGATGATTTGGTAAGGGTGTCCATGCAGTTGGAAGGTTGAGTTGTCATATGCGAAAGCTATGTTGGTGTTGTTTGCCGGATAGCAGTTAGTGAAGGTTGGCAGTGTCAATATGCTCAAGAAGGCAAATAGCTGTATTAAAACATGGACAGTAGAGATAGCGCCGGTATTTATTACCAAGACTTTGAACCGTGATTTGTGATTTGTGACCTTAATAGAAGACATGAAGATGCTGTATCGGATTATGTTAAAACAACGATTCAGGATGGGTCTTGGTACTTATGTGACCTAGCTTATTTTATGCGAATATGAAGGACGTTATAGTCTACCGAAATTATTCCAGTAACATCCTTCACAGGTGTTCTTGAGTTTATCCCCGTTGTACTAGCCACTGACTTGAGCAATCATTAGTGCGGATAACTTCTCAATGGCGCTCCCACACGGTCGTAGCCGATTGTGGGGTGACTACCGTAAGATTCCAGGCTAAATGCGGGTGTAGTCGTAATGATCTTGACAGATTAGACACGAGGGTTGTAAGGACGTAGCGAATCAGCACACGGTTTACCGTTCGCTCTTGAATGTCGCTCCGATAAATACAGGAGAGGCAAACCGGCCGCGGTTTGCGCAAAAGAGCCTTGAGGAACAAAGATGGAGAGGGTGGTTTTCATGGTGCTTTTACAGGATTGATGGCCGAGTCTGCTAAGGAGATTTTCACAAGTTATTCATAAGGTTGCGTGGGGCCGTCTTTGGTGGCTTACACTTGAAGTCCAGGGTATCCTGGTGGCGCAGTTTGAAACGCTATGTTCTGCAACGTCGTACTATAAAAAGCAAAGATGGTATGAAAGGGCGGAGAAAATGAGGGGATGATGAGACAAGCACGATGAAATATTCCAAATATTTTATCATAAAACAACCAGGAATATTCCTTCGAAAGAAGACACATTCGATATCAATCAATCAACACACTGCTGCTTGCTGCTCATCATTTCACTTTTGACCGTTCAAGCACGCTCAGTTCGACACGTTATTACACAGAGCATCTAAAGCTCCGGAAACTAAATTATGGCAACCTCCACAGTTCAAGTCGAGTTCATTTGCCAATTTGGCGCCAGGCAATTCACACACAACCACAGCATCGCCCGAAGCCTTATCATCGAGGCGAATCGTGCTGGACGAGATGCCGAATACAACGAACGGTTCGCGCAGGCCATGATGCCTCTTATGAAGGAGCATGAATCAGCATGTCGCAGTGCCTCGGGGGCTTTCTGTGAATGCTGCGGGCGGTTTGCGACAGACATCCTACAGAGTCCAATATCTATGTTGCACGGGGATAAACCTCGCATTGTAGTTTGGGCCACTTCCTTGTGTGGAAGCGGGCAGTGTGAGATCCAGATGAGACAGGAAATGCAATTAATGATGCAGGAAATGCGGCAAGAGGACGAGATGCTTGGTGAGGTGTTGGGACACACTGATTGCATGGAGGTCAAGCTGTGCAAGGTATGCGGCACGACTGTGGGAGTGAAGCGGTGCGATAGATGTCGTGCAGTGGCATATTGCGGCAAAGACCACCAGAAGGCGGACTGGAAGGTTCATAAGAAGGCGTGTGTGCCGAGAGAATGTCAGCAGACAAGGAGAGTCTGGAAGGAGACGGGGACAACATCAGAGATTGTGGATGGAGTGAGGGAACAGACAAGTTGGGTTCACATTGTGGCTGATGAATAGGACAAGCTTGCATTGTTGTGTACTTTCCTGATGAGAATAATTGCAGCAGACTACCATTTATGTAGTTATTCCTTTTCCAGAAATGTCGACGGGCGTATCGTCCCGTCGCAGTGCGACCCGTACAGCCTGTACGTGCAGCTGTCGCGTTGCCGGACGCTGGACGGCATCATGCTCGTGTCCAAGGTGCGGGAGAGAGACCTGGTGGGCAACCGGGTCCCCGAAGAAATGACTGCCGCGCAGGCCAGGCTGGAGGAGCTGAGCAGCAGGACTGTTCAGGAAGCGCTGTGCTGGCTAGGCGACGATTAGTTATGGAGCGCAAGATGGACTTGCGTCCAGAGACGTGACGTCGAACACGTGACGTTTTCCCGGCCCCCCCCGTGCCAGCGAGGGCCACCCACCAATCACAGCGGGTTTTCGAAAGGACGACCCACAGACGAGCTTGATCGAGTACCAGATCCCGGTTTAGGCCAATGAGGAGCGGGGATTTTGAGGGGGGGAAAGTGGCGGGCTGGCGGCGCGTTCAAAAGGCCTTTCGTTCCTCAAGGCATTGTCATGCCCATGGGTACCGGTAGCTCAGCCCGATCCGGCATTTAGAGTGGCGCTTCTTCCAGCTCTTTTTTCTGCCTTCTGTGAGCAACATGCCACAGGATTTTCTGTCTTCTTGTTTGGCTGTCAGGCCATAAGTGTCGTCGGGTCATTGTTAGTGGACAAGCCATCTCCCCCAGGAAACCCCCACGCCACAGTGGGTTGCCGGCTGCGCCGGTCCTCATGCCTCGTTCAGCATTCTGTGCCGCAATCGTCAGCACTTCCGCAGGGGAGTGAAACTTTAAAGAGTGGATTAGCTTGTAAGGCCCCAGAAAGGATTACCCCTTGAGCTGCAGAACAGCTGCTGGGGCCTACCAACCTGTCCTGTCAGCTACTAGAAATATAGGACTTGATTATTCTCTGGGCTACATGCCCTTAAAGATAATAGGAGAGAAGTGCTTTATAGCTGTAAGCTGATACTAAAGGGCTCCAGCAGCTCTTCCGCAGCTAAAGCAATATATCAGTATGGAATCCGCGTCTATATACAGTCTTCACATGGGTTTTAAGGACCATATCTCGGCAAGCTAGATTTGACATGAAATACGCCCCAGTAAGTGATAGTCCACGCTACTACGCATTCGCAGAAAGCTATGGCAGGATTTACGGAAATGAGCTTGTTAACTCAGGAGAGGTGGCGCTGTGACTGCAGATCCATTAGCCGTTTGAGGGGTCCAGAAGCGGCCTTATGTATCGATATTGGTAATAGAGTTTACGAGGCCTCGAGCTAGGAAATGGTCGGTTATGATTAGCGTCGTGTTTGAGTTGCGGGAAGGGGAAGGTCAAAGCGCGGGGAATGCATCCGGCTTTCCCACGAGTCAGGACGACCTTAGCTCTTTCAAGTGCATGAGGCTTGTGGGGTATTATCCCTGAAGGCTCTGTTATTAAAAAACTAGAGGTGTGTGCGTGTTACAAGTGTAGAGATAGGTACCTCTTTAGCTTACATAACTATTGTTGCTGAGTGCTCAAAGAGAATTAAAAAGAGGCAGCGTCCAGGGCAGATCTGGAAAACTCCACTTTCTGTATTCCTTCAACGTCACCTTATCCATCACCTGTTAGAGGACTGCCCCACCCTCGCCATGGATACAACCGCAACGACGATCCAGCCGACCGGCCTCGCACGAACTCTTCTTGCCATTACACTCTTCTTCGTCTTTCCAACAACTCTCGTCATTATTCTAAGATGCTGGGTCCGACTAAAGCATAAGATCTTTGGTATCGATGATGACCTTATGCTTACTGGCTGGGTAAATGATATGGCACTAACTCCCTCGCGGTACGACATTGACAGACATGAATCCAGATGCTGCATATGGCTGTCAGCGGCATTACCGCACGAAGCACGTATGCCGGTGTCGGTATGAAAGCCGCTGACTTGAATCCTATTCTGCAAATGGAAGCCCGCAAGGTAAATAACCGATGGCCGCGACGAAAAAGCAAAGCAAAGAGGTCGACTAATATATTGCTAAGTATCTTGTCTTCTCCCAATTAATTTATTGCATTTCCATGCTATTTATTAAAGGGGCTATCTGCGTCACTCTTCTCCGAATTGCTGTTACCCGAATTCATCGCGCTATCATCTGGGCTATGCTCGTCTTTACAACAGTCACTCCTTTAGTCGCTATCTTTGGACAAAGTTTCATCTGCCGCCCGCTATCCGCAGCTTGGGGTCACCCGGGGAAATGCGCACCGGCAGGTGTTATTGCAGGTTTTGGCTATCTTGTATCTTCAAGTGCGATTATAACTGACTGGGGTTGTGCGATACTGCCAATCTTTATGCTGTGGAACTTGAATATGAAGATGGTGACTAAGGTATCGGTCGGCATTATTCTTGGATTAGGTGCTCTGTACGTCTCTTCGGATCATCGCATCTACGAATGTGGACTGACTCTCCAAATAGGGCATCAATCTGTACCGTCATTCGGGTTCAGTATGGGAGGTTTTACTCTATACCCGAGAACTACTTGTGTAAGTATTCCTACCTATAACCCTGCATTCATTCATCTTTATCTAACTCACAAAACTATAGACAACGTCGCTGGCTCTGTCCTACTATCTGTTGTTGAGTCTGGAATAGGAATTATTGCTGGTTCACTACCATCGCTACGGAAGCTTATCGCTCGGAAGTTCCATCTTGACTCTTCAGCAGCTATGTCCTCGAGTCGCAATAAGCCATTTTCAGGTTCCAACCGAGCTATTATCACATCTAGCTCAGCGATAGGCCCGCGGCAGTCGCATATAAACACAACTGCCTTAGGTAAGGGGAAGGGGAATTGGGAGCGGCTCGATGATAATCCGTTTGGGCAAAAAATATTTGTAAAGGTGGACTTGGAGATGCAGACTCTAGAGCGGCCAGCAAGATTAGGAGCATCTCAAGGATCGCGTGAGGACTTAATTTACTAATTACTCCAACTTGTTAAAGTAATATATATTATTATAACCTAGGCGTTTAAGCTCACTCATGATAAACTCAGCAATTACTAGCGCCAAAGGCTTACCATGCACAACCACTCTTTCGCCAGGCGAAAAAAAAAAAGCACCACCAAAACTGGTCAACTTCACTTACACGAAAGTTGGCCAAAATAAATAGCTACCTAAAAGAAGTTATGTCTATTGATTATAGAAATGATTGGAGGTAATTGTTTTGACTCTGTAAGGCTGTGCGGGGTACGCGATATAAGCAGGCCATGCTATTGAAATATTGTCAGTTTAATCACCAAGCTCCCCACCGCTCTTTCTCGTGTTTTTTGGTCTTTATCTTTGACAGCGACAAAAAAAATGCCTATCTCGCGGCCTCGATGGGAATATACAGAGGACGACATGGCTGAGGTGTCAGACAGCGCGCCCTCACTAGGTCACTGATGATGAAAGATGGTATTGGGATGATCTTGAGTGTATTGATCAGGTTCCTTGTGTTCGTCCTGCTTGTTCTTCGTTCTCCCTCGTTGTCTTTGTATCTGAGGGGGCAAGGCCAAGATACTAGACCTGCTGATCCTGCAACAGATCTATAACGCTGTTCTGACAATTCTGGTATCATGGGGTGACATCTTCCCTTGAGGTGGCTGCCTGTGTAACATCATCATGCGTGCCACTTCTCCAACACAACATTCCTCAGGTTAGAGTAGTCAAGCCATCCCTTCTTATGCAAAGGCTGCTTTTAAGAGACATACCTTCTGCAAACCACCGGTTCGCCTACAACACATACCAACACTCACTCAATGGCTTCTGAACTGCCTTCCCATCATCAGGCACTCGTCCTGTCTGAAGTTGGGGTGCCATTGACGGTGCAGGCACTACCGACCTCTCGTGCAACGCCGGGCACCGTCATCGCATCCTTGCAGCGTCAGCCAGGGCCAATACCCCTGAAGTCTACCGAGATCCTGAAAGCGGACACCCGCTGCCCCTACCACTTGTGCCTGGGAGTAAGCCTTATGGGCAAAGTGTTCTCTGGGGTTAGTTTCAGTTATCTTGACATTGTTGGCAAGGGATTGAACATCAGAGGAACCTGGATGTGTACGAGGGAACAGGCCATGAGACTGATCAGAATGGTTGAGACAGGAACTTTGCCTCTTGGAGCAAAGGCAGGTATGGGACGTGTGCGGTCTTTCAGGCTTGAAGACGCTGAGAAAGCACTCGATGCCGCTGCCAAGTGGAAAAAGCCTGGCGAGATCATCATTACTCCATAGTCGGTTTGTATCAAGCATAGGGTGAGAGTTTAGGCTCAATAATCGGTGGTCGGTGGCGGAACACATAAGTCTTCTAACCTTGTGAAACAAGTGAATATCATTCTACCGAGAGCTTTGAATGTAGAGATAGCCTTCGTCACGGTTAAGCTGCATGTGCATAACGGTGGCTCTTTAGCCCTTTCTAGCTTGGTCTCCTGTTTGCCTGTCTAGAGCCCCTTCCTCGTATCTCTCTCCCTTGGCTGTAGTCAATCATGCGTCCTTTAACTACGACCTGACAATAGGCATGCAATGGTGGCAATAGAGGTCAGTAGCAACAAACCGGGATGAATGAACAGGTGAGACCGACCAACCTTTATAAGCATTGCGGTATCGCAACAATGATTAAGGGCGGAGCAAGCATGTGGGAGCCAGTCTAATCCATTTTTGCGTCTCACATACCTTACCAATCAAAGCGACAAGAACTGATCTGGGCGATGATGCGAAGAAAACAAGAGAGGCTTGCATAGCATCATCTACTGCGTAAACTTTCCCTGATCGTGCACAGGCTCGAAAGTATCGACGTATCTTCAATCATCCCAAGCAGACTGGAAATGAAAAATAATGACGAAAATACTTGCGTTGCACTCCCCAGGTTATCCAAGCCTCATCCCATTATTAATTACCTGATGCAGTTATCTACATTGACTTTCGTCGGTTTCCGAACAATGCTGATTTCTGGTCAATTGCTGGAGTGACAATGTGGCCTTGGAATTTAAACTCTTATCTCGTCCCATGCCTGTATAATGCGACTGATTCCTTTTTCACAGTAGGAGTCGGGTTCTAGAGCAGGCCTGGGTAATTTGAAGACCATGTTATGAGGATTTTTAGTCTTGTATTTTGGCCAGGCTACGTTGAGTCCCAGTACTATTTGTTGTTGTTAACCAAACCATCTGAGCAACTCATTGGCGCAAATTTGTATCTCATAAGCTTACCTCGGTGATGGTTAGGCGTGAGAGTATTAACGAAGCTTATCCACATTCCTGTCATTTGCAGACTCAGTTGTTGCAGTTGCCGGGCCACCTCGACGGACTCTGAAGCAAACGGGTTGATGTCATAGCCCTCTCCGGCAAGGTTTCTGAAGACGAAGGCTACCTCTTGAAAGTGGGTCGCTCCAAGCACATCGGGAGATATGCTGTTAGGAACAATATCAAAGCGGTAGCTGTAGGCAGGGACGCCAAACTGGCTCCAAATCTGGGCCGAAAACCTTCTCCCCGCGGTGAAGAGAAAATCCCCAAGATACAGAGACGATTGGCCATAAAGAGAGCCGAATGTCGAGTTCGGGGTAGTCTGGACCGTTCCTAGCAGAGTCTCTACCTCTTTCAATGGTAGTGATACAGCATATGCCTCAGCAAGCTCTTGAGAAGTCGAGGCTTGGAAACCTTTCACTGTGTCGAAGCTCTTAACAAGAGCTAAAAAGTCGGACAAGTTGTCGACCGAGCGACCAGCCACGGTTGCTAATGCAGTACCCTCGTTCTTATTAGTCCCAATGAGTATCGGCACCCTAGCGAACTTGCCGCCTCTCAGAGCCTGAGACTGAATGCCGGGTACGAGTGTTCCATCAATAACAGGGTTGAAAGATAGAGCCTGAAATACACCATCCAACAGGTCTGCTGGCGCGGCACGTAGACAGCCCAGCGTATCTTCGGAGCCCAGACACCTGGTCTCGTTGAGGACCTGGTTGTAGATAACGTCTTGCTCTTCCAGAGTCAACGGCCCATTCGGGCTGACGACGCCGCCACTCTGAGCAATTGCAGCGCGAAACAGGCCGTCGTTCTGACCATCGTATGCCAGGAGGTGATAACCGACGGACAATGCACCCGACGACTCTCCTTGAATCGTAACCTTTGTCGGATCTCCACCAAATAAGTGAATATTCTCTCTAACCCAACGGAGTGCCAACCGCTGGTCGTGCAGGCCTAGGTTGGTATTTCCGGACGCGTTCACGGCGCGGCCGCCCAGGAATCCCCATCCTGATAAACGATAGTTGATACTGACACCAATGATAGGGCTGCCCATTTTGACTGATTGTTCGACCACAAACGACATGTTGTATCTCGGGTCGCCGCTGCCGCCATCCTGCAAGCCGCCACCGTGGATCCAAAACAGCACAGGAAGCTTGAAGTTCATGGGATACCATGATGGCCGGACAATGTTCAACGTCAAACAGTCCTCACTGTGTCGGAAGTCAAAATCCTGTTGCGTGAAACCAGGTAGAGAAAGAGGAACGCCGCGGCAGAAGGGGCCGTATTCAGTCGCTGGTCGGATGGTGTCCCACACTTTGTCGAGTGCTCGAGGTTTTTGAAAGCGGAGGCCATTTATTGGTGGCTGAGCGTATGGGATACCGAGAAAAAAGTCTTGTTGGAGCCCGAGACTTCGCATTCCGATGATGGTTCCATTTCTGAGGGCGATTCGAGGTGCCTGTGACTCTCTCCGAAACAATGCCCCGCTCGCAGTATGAAGAGTCCAAAAAGCTATAAGCCAGGACAAGGCATATACTGCTGGTTGCATATTGGAAAAGACTCAGCTGACGCTATTGTCTTGATCAAGGCATCGAAAACGGAGTAGTACGAGCTCTTTATCCGCTGCGTTATAAACTACATATATTGCAAATTTGTTATCGCACTGGCCTCAGCATGGATTTACGCCTTTCAGGGAAAGGTGATAATAGAGTTTCACGCCCACGGAAAGAGTTTTATTAAAGCTCCACTATCGGAAGTTGCAGCTGTGACAGATGTGTTTGAAAGGTGATAAATCGGACCGTGCTAGGTTCCGTGTGAGGAGGTTGCAACCCGCAAGCGGAGTTTGGTTAGCGGAGTTCGGTAGATCCACTGTTACAGTGGGAGGCAGCAAGTATTCGCAGGTGTGTGAGAAAAATCGATCGGCTTCTCACCTTATCCGGTAAAGGCTCAACTGATAATCAGTACTGGGCACTTTAAAACAGGAGATATTAACACTGGTTATTGTGTATTCTCGACCTTTGAAGCTGCCTCTTGCTAGCGTTCGGTATGCTCGAGGCTGCGAATACTTATTGCCCCCCCACTGTAGGATGGACGTTCCACGGCGAGTGTAACATCGCCCGGAAATTCCGGGTTCCCGCCATTTTCATCAGCCATGAATCTTCCATTCAAGTCGATAGCAAATAAGCTGCGACCATTGATTTATCAGACGGCCTTGCCGGGGCGCATGATCTCCCCGAATTCGCGGGCGTCCAGATTTCCGAAAATCTTTTGCGACATATTTTTCTAGCGAATGATAAACCGAATCACTGAACAGGCGCTGAGGGGAGGGAACTAGCAAGGCTTCCGAGGCTTCAGACTCTGTCGGCCATGGATCCTTGCGTATGTACATATGTACTACAGGCCCGAAAGGAGTACCACATGCTGACGCGGCAGCCCTAGGTGCCCTCATAACCGTCACGGACCGCTGTAGCTCTCCGTGGTTCCAGCATCGGGGTTGTTGACAAACCAGCTTTTTGAGGGAAGGAGAAGAACGTGCAAGTGTTAGAAAAAAAAAAGAAAAAAAAAGACGCAGCAACGCAAGAACGATCTGCCGCCAAACCTGAGTCATCTACGAGGTGTGCTAACGTATGTATGACTTCGCGGTCCTTCACGATATTCTAGCCCGACACGAAAGGTCATCTCCGTCTGGCGACCTCCCTTTCTGCCCTCAGCTGGGTCCGACAGTTGGTTCATCGATCAGCAGCTGGGATCTCGATGTAGAGCTCGGAGAAGGAGAATTCCCGGATAGGGTCAATCCACCCTTCCGGACAAGCGTTCCCTGACACACCCTCGTGTGGATACCATTGCTCTGCCGGGGAAAAGGGCATGAACTTCTGCTTTCGGGGATGAGTTTTGTGGCAAAGTTAAAAAAGGGGCAGAGGTGGCATAACCGGAGGCAGAATTTTCCAAGACAAGGCCATATGAAACTACCCTGTCGGCAAGAGCTCCAGTAGACTCAGCCATCCTGGGAACGTTGCAATATGACAAGGATGCCGGTTTACATTCTGCCTGCATGTCTTCTTTGTGAGTGGGTGGTGACGTGTCAGGTCAGACGAAACTGCGCTGTTTTGAGCCTAGTGCTACTAGATTCGGCCAGTAAGTTACAGGGGCGGACATCCGCTGCACCACGCCCAAATCGCTTGTGAAAGGGTGTGACGGTCAAGGTTCCCAACGGAGTAAACCGTAACCCGATTGGTTTACCGGTATGTTGGCAGTTGTGACGGGGCGTAGCGTACTGAGCGTAGGTTGCGTATCACGTCTGATAATGTCAAGAAGTGTTCGGCGGCAACGAGAGACGGCGGACGTCACAACAGACCTCGTTCACGATGCCTATCGCACCTGCCTATCGCACCACGAGTATGCTGGCTATACAGCGGCTGGTCGAAATGGGAACAGACGCATCTGAGGAGTCGCAGAAGGGCATCATTCGGGCAGGCCTGGAACGCCATCTCTATCCATTCCAACCCCGTCAGAAGCAGGTAGATGCTATATGGCATTTGGTATTCAAGAAGGAGGACCTTCTTCTTACAGCCAAGTCATCTTTTGGTAAGAGTGTCATATTCTAGGCGGCGCCGTTGTTTCGCCGCGGTGGAATCGGCCTCATCATCATCCCTTTGAATCGAATTGGACAGGAACAGTGCATCAAAATCCAAAGGCTTCCGGGCGCGAGACCGACCGACAAGACCGATGCGTTGGCCCAGGAGATTCAGGCGGGTGTGTATACTCATCTCATCATGGGGCCGGAGATCGCAGCCGGTTTGTTTCGGTCCATAGCAAGCAGCCCGACTTTCAAGAGGCGCGTCTGTGTCGTGGCTGTGGATGAGCTACATTTGGTTGCCCTCTGGGGCAGGGGTATCCGCCCGCAGTATGCACAACTCTCTCTCCTTCGCCGAAGGCTAGGAGCAAGTGTCTCTTGATTTGGCTGTTCTGCCACCTTGGACCAGACAACATTAGAGACTGCGAGGAAAATGACAGGCTTCCAGGCCAGCTGCGAGTTCTTTCGATCGTCGGTCGACAGTAGTGATGCAATTTCCTGTACACGAACGTACGTACGTACTGTATTTTAGCCGCTGTACGTACGTACAGAAAAGTTGTACCATACAAACTCCCCCCTTCCCTTTTTGGTAATACTGGTAACTTAGCAGGCTTCTCACCGTCCTCGTCCTCTGCTATTCTAGCCTCAAACTTCTGTTTCCACCTCAGTGCCAACCCCTAATACATCACCCGTTGACTGTAATACACCTTCCCACCCACAATCTTTATTGGTAGACACCATCGCGCTATCCATCTAGACCTTCTTGCCCTGCGTATCCACAAATAACTCTAGATATGAATCTTCGAGTTCTAGCCAGTCCTTCTCCTTAAGATCCGCCTAGCGCTTTTTATGGGCGTACTTATGATCCTTAAAGCGATCTAATACGCGGTCATTCATGAAAATGAAGGCCTGCATGTCAGCGTGTATGGGCGTAAGGCGATTCCGAGCTTTCGTATGTATGAAACTAATAGTAGAGAAACTTCGTTCTGAGGGTACCGAGTTCGCAAGCGTGCTCATTACCTTTATAGCTACTCTAGCCAGAATCGAGCCCTGGTTGAGGAGGCACTGCCACGCTATTGCTGGCTTGAAACCATCGTCGTACATAGCGCTGTGCTTATTAAATAAGCCGTCCGGGCCGCCTGTACGCATTCGGAAGTGGGTGAATTCGGAAAGGGCACGGCGAGAAAGGGCACGGCGATATTCGTCGTCGCTTTTTAGCTGTTTCCGCAAATACTCTTGTACGCGCGCAAAGACGCTAGGCGGTAGCTTCGAATTTGGGCCGGTTGTGTCTGGCCGGAGGGCATCGGCGATCTAATGGATGTCGTACGTTTGCTTATCAAGCCGGGCTTTGAATATGGCGTCAATATCGTTCCACGGAATATTAGGGAACTGATTAGCCTTTCTCATCTCAGCCTATTTGCTTTTGATTTGCAGCTAGCGATTTATAACGTGTGCGACCCCCGCCCCATTAGCCTCGGAAGCGTGTTGAAATTCATTCATGGGCTTTAGTACCGCGATCGTAGCCTCGAGTGTTAGCCAGAAGCCGTTGTCTTTGATGATTCGAACCGCTTCGGGCAGGAGGACAGGGCAAGCTTGAGATCGTAGCTCTTCGCGTATATCTTTCCGAATAGACCAGACTTTGGCAGGGTCTCGAGAACGGAGGAGGGAGAAGAAAGAATTGTACTGAGAGCCCCAGCGTGTAATTATACTATTTGGGACGAGAATGTTAGTGTAAGTTACTGGTAATGATTTCCTAGTAACAGCTGGTGATTCACTGGTACCTTCTGATCAGCGCGCGAGTTACTCCGTTCCACCTTGTGCGCTGGCATATCCTCAACCTTTGCAACTGTAATTTAGACCGTGAGAAGAACGTGAGAAGGATGCTGGCGTTATTTAAGAGATCCTCAAAGAACGGAAGAAGAAGGATATCTTTAATGAGAAGCTGAAGGCCGTGGGAATCGCATAGAGAGAAGTTGATATGTGAGAGCTCGGGGTGTCTCCCTAGTAAGTCGTGTATGGAGCGCATCGTATTTTCGGTATCTGTATAGATAGAATTGATTCTGGAGAGATCATTGCCGCACAGTTTTTGCATTTCTCTCTATATCAACCCCACCCAATTCTCCGCTGTGTGCTATGCATCTCCCGTGTCAAGAGTCTTCCAGTAGAAGGCTGGGCCATCTGGTAGTTGTACCGAGATATTGACGATTCTGTGTCCCAAGACATTATCGGAGGCGTCAAATATGACATTGAACCATTCTGAGCTGGTAATGCGTTGGAAAACCTCGTCATAGAGTTCCTGATAAAAGTCGGGAAGAGTTCTCGTGATGGTGGCGCGGCTAGGAGGCTTCTAGCTAGGCTTAATGCGAGTGAAGAAATAACGCCAACGGCGGCTCTCGAAGAGGCTGAAGGGGCGGCCGCCGGCGATTACAGCAGCAGCGGCATCATAGGCGAAGCTGTGACTCTCGTCCTGCGAGATATGCTGAATTCCGACCTCAGTTATCTTCTTTTGTATAGCTTCAGAATATGAGGGAAGATAGCCAGCGTTATCTTGAGCTTGACGCTCTTGTCGCTGCTTAGCTTGCCATTTCTCACACGCAGCGAGATGCTCTTTCGGCCTCCTAATAGAGGTCGCTGCAAGATCCTTCTGGCAGTGACGGCATCTGTATCGCTTGCTTTTCTTGGAGTTAGAGCGGCCGAGGTCGATAAACTGCCGCCAAACGAAGGCAGCGTTAGCTTGGGTGGGCGCCATCTTTTTGGCGATACCTTCAATCGGGGGAGAATGGCAGCGCGTTGAGCTGCTAAGCCAACAGAGTTTTTGTATAGCCCCGTATTTGTACAATATGACCCACAAATTCCCTTATTAGGATTATTATGGATCCCCATTGTACGTATGTATGTATGTTTTATTACGCCCGGGAGAACTAATCTCATAGGGCCGCTAGATACGCTAAGCCAATTACACTTCCGTCGTGTTGATCCTGACCACAAAAGAAAGCCCAACTTCTCTC
>JBBEOF010005260.1:0-62030 GCA_037576055.1 Fusarium sp. M6JPR69
AGTGTGTCGGGCAGAGGCCTTATTTATGTTCTCTAGCTCGGCCACGTTCCGCCTGGGGGGGCCAACAAGCTGATCGGTATGCCTCGAGACACACCACGACGCCGTCTCGGAACGGAGTGCGACCTCTTGGAGGCCATCTCAAGCAAGGATTCTGCAACTCTGTGGCCCCCTCTCATCATAAGCGTGCATGAAATGAGGCCAGGCGCGATTCAAAGGACCTCATGAACCGATCCTCATTGGCGATGCTGACCGGAAGTGAGTCCATCCGAGCGCCTATGCACCGTGACGACCAGAAAGCAGGCCGTAACTCGCTCATCCCCTCCCCTCGAGCATGCAGAGAGGGCGCCAACGCAGACTCGTGTTTGCCAAGTCGCCGATTTGCCCTGCCCCTTTCTCCTCCGTGCATAATACGAGGTCAGGCGCGACTCAAAGGACCTCATGAACCGATCCTCATTGGCGATACTGACCGGAAGTGAGTCCATCCGAGCGCCTATGCACCGTGACGACCAGGAAGCAGGCCATAACTCGCCCGTGGCCTCTTCCCGAGCTGGAAAAGATGACGCCAGCACAGACACGAGTTGCCAACTTGAGGAAGGCATCGTCCGATTGTCAATATGCCTCGGGCACGCTGACGTGTCCAGCACACCCTCATATCCCTTTTGCGGAAATTCCAACGGGGTCTGGGCCTCCTTTTGCCCGCCACCTGACCGAGACACGTATCATCGGTGTCCTGTCCAAGGCAGACTCAACGGTGTCTTGAGGAGATTGGGTCAGGCGACCCATCGAGAGCCAACACTCCGCGGAAAGGGCCGGGACGCTGTTTCCATAATGGGCAATTCGAGTATCACCGACACGTACACTTCCGTCTCGGTTAGGCGGGTCGGGAGGCCATCGACGGCGCCATGGAGACGAGCTGAGACTGTAGCGCCTCTACCACGCCTATCGAGATGACCACTTGACTAATGCAAGTCGTCGACCGCCCCATGACTCTCACAGAGTCTGTCGCAACCTTTTGGCCTTCTGGGTTCGGCCGCTCCTTAGGCCGTTCACCTGCGCCTCCTGTCGTCCGTCCCGCAGCATGGCCTGACATGGTGATCCTGTTGGGCAAGAGCGGCACGCCAAGCAATCATGTGCCAACACGATTCATGCAGGGCTCTTTCAAATTACTCTGATGGGTAATTTGAGCGTTCTCCAACGGGCGCAAACAAGGCGAAGTCGACAGAGGGGCGTCGGTGTGGTTCAGAAGAGGCAGCCAACTTGCGACGTCGCCAGAAGAGCGTGAAAAATAGGATTGACGGCATAGGAGAAAGCAAAGAAGTGAAAGAAACACGACGCAAGATGGCCGTGATCATGAATGAATAGAGTAGAGCGAAAACCAGGAGAGGTGAGGAGAGATGTCGTTGTGGAAATAACACGTGACACGGGTGAAAAGGGGGCGCGAGAAAGAATTGAAGGAACTTCGAAGGTACATGGCGTGGACTGGTGGGCGGCTAGCCGCTTTATAGTGCTGGCAAAAGCGGCGGCAGGTGGTGGCGCGCGAAATTTCCCAGGTTGGCAGGAGCCGAGAACAGGGGGGAGAATGACAATTTCCTGATCCAGGCAAGCCGTGGCATAAAATACTTAGTAATATATTTTATAACTCTATTAGATATATTATTAATATAATAATAAGAAAGAAAAGAAGAAATTTAATAAACTAATAGGAATAAGAAAAGTAGTCTACTTATGTGGCCTTAAGGATAAGATTAATAGAGGGGAGATATCATATTATAGCCTAAGCTAAGATAAGGGATAAATCATAGTAGAACCCTATTATATTATCTAAGGCTATAAGGAATATAAGGTAATAAGTTAGTTAGCCTAATAAATTAAAGGAGGAGTAATAAAGTAATTAAAAGTAATAGCCTAAATTATTAGCGCTCTTAATACTCTTAGTATGCTTAAGGGATATTATTAAGTATAAGATATGCTTATTATATTTTCTGATATAATAGTTATATTAGCTATTAATATAACTTAGTTATATTTAATATCTCTAAGTATATTACTAGATATAACTTATACCTTGATCACTTAGATTATACCTAATACTTTCTATTAATATAAACCTAATATAATTAGTTTATCCCTTAGGAAATATATAAGTATTATAATAATAAGGATATTATTATAAAAGTTTTTAGTAATTAATTCTTTTAATAGGGGTAGTTTAATACTAAAATCTTAAATAAATAATTCTTATAATTAATATATAATAAGGATTAATTATAGGTTCTTATAAGGTTTATAGTATTATACTTAGTTTTTATATAAAACTTATATTAATTAATTATTATTAAGATAATTTTCTTTCTATTAAAGAAACTAAATATTATCTTAACTTATTTTAAGGTTTTATTAAATTCATAGTATGTATAAAATTAATATTTAGATATTTTATATATAAGGGTATATTAGAATTTATTTAGGACTTATTATATATGTATTTTCTTATTATCTAAGAGTTATTCATTATATTCTTAGATTTATTATACAAATAAGTTACTTTATTTTATAATATTAGTAACTATAAGATATATATATTATTCTTAGATTTCTTAATTAATCTTTTCTTAGTATTTTTTATACTAAAACATATATTTTTATATTTTAGACTTAAATTAATCGTTATTATAATATTATTATATAACTTAGGTTATTTTTTAAGTTTTTGTAATATATAGCTTAATAATACTAATAATTAAAGATAATTTAAAATACTTTATTAAGAATAAAAAGTTTTTTTTATATATTATAAGAATTTATTCTTTCTTTATTTATATCCTTATATATAGTTAATAAAGCCTATATTCTATTATTTATATTTCTTAATAAGTTTAAGGTACTTAGGTAATAATATTATTATATATATCTTTACTATAAATTTCTATTTTAAATATCCTTTAAGTATATACTATAAGAAGTATTCTTTAGTTTTTATTTATCTTATATCTAGGTTTAACTAGTAACTAATTATATTAGCGTATTCATTTTTTATTCCTTTAATATAGATAATAATAAAATTTAATTCTAAAAGATATTAAATATATTATAATTATTATTTGCTAAGTTCTTATATTTAACTAAAATATAAAATAGTTTTAAAGTTTATATAGACTTTAATTTAATAATAGCTTCTAATTAAATAATATTAAAATTCCTTAAATACAATAATAATAATATGGAATTCTTTATTATAAATAATATAATTGAGTTCTATTTATATAATTTATAAATATAAAATTTAATTAGGTATAAAAGTCCTATATCTTCTTATTATTTAATTTAGGCGCCTAGGGTAAAATCTAAGGTATTTATTTTAAGTTTAATTAATTATAATAAGTTAAATATCTTAAGTATTAATTTACTTAAAATAAGCTTTTTAATTTATCTAAAGTCTTATTTTATTTATATTTCTATTATATTAGTTTTATTTTTTTATAAGTTTTGTTAAAGATATAATCTTTTTTTTAAAAGCTCTAAGGAATTTATAATAATAGTTAATAAATCCTAAGAAGGCTTATATTTCCTTAATATTAATAGGTTCTTTTTAATCCTTAATTATAAAAAGCTTCTTAGGATTTATAGATAGCTTATTATAAGAGATAATATATGTAGGGAATTTTAATTTTAAGGTATAAAACTTATTTATCTTAGGTTTTATTAATAATATAATATCTTATAATATTTATATTATCTTATTAATATATTTTATTTATTTCTTTTTTAATTTAAAGAAAATAGAAATATTATTTTAATAATATATTATAAATATATCTAGATATTCTTATAATATATTATTAATTATTTATTAAAATATAATAAATATATTAATAAGTCTAAAAAGTATAATTAAGAACTTAATTAATTTATATTTAATATAAAAAGTAGTTTTTTAGTTATTTATTTTTTTTTAATTTAAATATAATTATATATTCCCTTAAGGTTAAATATAATAAAATATTTTATTTTAAAAGATTAATTCTTTAACTTATTAATAAGGGGTAGTAATATATAATCTTAGACTATAATAGTATTAAGTATTTTAAAGTTAATATCGAGTTAAAGCTTTTTATTTTTTTTTAGAATAAATATAATAAGGTATTTAATAAATAATTTATTTTCCCTAATATATCCTTTTTATAATATATCATTAATATATTCCGTTAAGATTAATAATTATGTTTTATTAAGTAAATAGAGTTTATTAAAGCTAAGCTATTTCTTATTAATAAACTTAATCTCTAGGTTATAATATATATATTTAGGGAGCCTTATTTTAAGATTTTCTATAAAGAGTTTTTTATAGATATAGTATTATAATAAAATATTCTTAAGCTATTTTTCTTTTAATATTTTCTTAATATACTTAAGGTTTTCTTTTAATTAATAGAATTATTATATAATATATATAATTATTTATTAAATTTATTATTTCTATTTATTATAGTATTTATATTATATCTCTTTAGGTAAAAGGGTATTTTATATTTAGTTTTATTTAATTTCTTTAATATTTTTAATAAAAATTTAAGATTTTATATTATATCCTAACTTATTATTTATTATAAAAAATATCTTAATATTAAAAGAGAATACTTAGCTAATTCTTTAGTTAAAATATAAATAAAATTAATATAATCATAAGTACCTAAGTATAAGGTTATATTACTTCTTTAATATAATATTAAATAATATCCCTTAGTTTTCTTTTTAAATAAAACTTTAAGGTAATTAATCTTATTATTAATAATATAATTATTATAATTCAAAGGGGTTTTTTTTAAGTTAATAACTAAGTAAAAGATTTATTTATACCTCTATAATTGCTTAAGCCTATTTACTATTATTAGGTTAAAGTAATTCTACTTAGCTCTATTATCTATTAAAGTATTTAATTATTTTCCCTTAACTTATATTTTTAATTCTAAGTAGTATTACCTATATGCTCTATTTTTAAAGTAGAGGGCCTTTTAGGATAGTTTTTTTCTATATTTATCTATTTATTACCTTATATTAGATAAGGTATCTAATTTTTTAATCTTATATAGCTATAATAATTAAACTTATATTTACTATTTATATAAGCTTTATAATTATAGTTATCTACCTATCTATTAATTTAATCTTAATAGCTTTATTTTATAGCTTAGTTATTTTTATTTAGTTAAGTAATATTAAATTCTTTTTATTCCCCTTAGCTAACTTATATTCATTAGTCCTTAATCTTATAAGTAATTTATTTCTTTTCCTAAATAATATAATAAAGCTTAGAGAAGTATTATATATTTATAATACTAATACATTTATACTAATATATTACCTTATAGCCTTTTATTTTATATTAAAACTAAGGCATATTATATAATTAATATAAGAATATAATAAGAAAGTAATCTTATTTTTACATTTCTTTTTAATAAAGTTTATATCAATAATACTAATATAATATCTAAGAAATATTAATATGCTCTTAATATATAAGGTATATTTTTATATTATCCTATAGATTAAAAAGTACTTTTAGGTATTAAGGGTTTTTAGCTAATTCTCTATAATAGGCTTAGATATAGATTTCCTATTTATTTATTATCTTTATATATTTCCTTACTATCTATATATATCTTTTCCTTAGATTATCTTAATAATTATTATTATTTTTATTATATAATTAGGGGTAATTTTTTTCTTTTTATACTTCTTTATTGCTCTTTTAGGGCTTTTATTACTTAAGGCATTCTTAGCGTAATTCTTTCTATAGTTTCTAAGTATTATACTTAAACTTAGTTTAATTAATATTACTATTATTTATCTTTGCAATCTAATTATTATATAATCGTTTACCTTATTAATTTACCTTTTAATATTTATAAATCTTATTATATTCTTATAATACCTTAATTTAATATTAGGGGCATAAAGTATAATTATATTATATAAGATTATTTTATCTATAGTCCCTTTAGTAAATTATAATAAGTATTAAAAAGTATTTATTTTTTTTATATCTGATAATCCATTTTTTATAATTAAAACCTTTTATAATAATTTCCTAGAAGTTAGCTTATTTATTTATTATTAGTATTTATTAGGCTAAGGCTAATATTATAGGTTTTTTTAGCTTAGCTTTAGTATATCTAGTTATAGTAATAATTTATTACTATAAGGAAATATCTAGGCTTTTTTTCTTATTATCTAGTTTTAATAAAGAGTTTTATATATTTAGGTTAATACGGTATAATTAATAGACCTTTAGGGATTTAATAAATTTATTAAGTCGCTCTTTTATAATAATATTAATTATATAGTTATTAATAGTTTATTTCTTTATTAAGTAAGTAGATTAATAAGGTATAGTAATTTCTATTAGTTATGAGCCGGTTTTATTATATCCCTTTTAGCTTATTCTAAGTATTCTAGTAATATAAATAGCTATCTAGGGTTTCTTTTACTAATAAGTAAAGTTTATATATTTTTTATTTTCTAAGAGTAATTATTACTCGCAGGGGTTATAATACCTTTCTTAGATATCTTATTATTTCTTTTTATACTTATTAGCTTTATAGCCTTTTTTATAATAATAATAGTATTTAATATTCTTAGGCCCTTATTAAGTAGCTTTAAGTTTTATAGGTCTAAGGTTTATATTATATAAAGTATTACTTTATTATTTCTTACCTTAGTTAGTATTAAAATAGGCGGTATTAGCCTTATAGTTATTAAACTTAAGGCCTTATAGCTTTTTCTATAAGAATTATTAGGTATTAATCTTAATAGCCTTATTAATCTAATTAATTAGGTTATTAAGTTATTCCTTTTTATAGAGTTTAGCTTATATCTTTTTTTTAAACTTATTAAAGAAAAAGGGATATTAAAGGTTATTAGGTTTAATTAAGTTTTAATGTAAGCTAGAGATATTTTATTTTATATTTTAAAATAGACTAGGTTTATTAAAGCACTTTAATTTCCCTCTTAGCTTATACTTTTTTATTAATAATCTTAAAAGCTTATTAAAGTATTACCTTAAAGGCCTTATAATCTAAGTAGAGGTTATTAATTTATAATAAGAGTTTAGTAAATAAGGTAATAAGATGTTCTTTTATAATTAGTTTAAACTATATAGTAATATAGTTTTTAAGTCTTCTTATAATATATTAAACCTTATTAGACATTAAGGTAAACTAAGTTAAGTAATAGGTTATAAAAGCCTATAGTTATATAAGAAAAATTAATAACTTATAGGTAGTTTTATTAAATATATCTAATAGGTTTAACTTTAAGACTTTTTTTATATTTTTTTCTTTTTATAGTAATAATAATTATATTATTAATATCTTAGATATTATTTAAGTATTATATATTCTAAGTATACTAAGACTTATTTATCCTCTTAATAAGTTTATAGAGTCTATCTATTTTAATACTTATAGCTATAATCTAGGCTTAAAGTTATTTGATTTTTTTATTATTATTTTTTTTATTTTTTATTTCTTTATTAGTTAGGGTAGCTTAGATAGGTATAGGTAAATAGTTAATAAGTAGAACTTATTACTAATTATTTATAGGAATAGCCTAAGTAGTTATTATATTTAATATTATTTAAGGTAATATAACTAATTTACTAAATAAAAGCTATTAATATATAATAATTATATATATTCCTAAGGGATAAACTAGTTATACTAGGTTTATATTAATAGAAGATTAATTATATTATGCTTAAATAATAGGGGGTATTATATCTAATAATATACTTAAATGTATTAAGTATAATTAAGTTATATTAATAGCTAATATAGCTAATATATAAGAAAGTATAATAAATATATTTTATATACTTAGATATAGCTTATAATTATAAGTCGTGGCTTATAGTAAGTTATAAGTCTTTCTATAAGTCTAGATTAAGCTTATAATATATATTATGAGTTATTATTTCTAATTAGTAGTCCTTTATAGAGATATACGTGACTAGATTTCATGCTATAATACTATTATTTATCTTTTTATTATTATCTAGGTAAGCCTAGGCTAATGTAGTAGGTATAAGGGGATAATTAATAAGTAAGTCTTATTAGCAGTTATTTATAAGAGTTACCTAAGTAACTATTATATTTAAGCTTATTTAAAGTAATATAAGTAATCTATTTAATAAGAGCTAGTAATATATAATAATTATATAATTCCTAAGAAATAAATTAGTTATATGAGGTTTTTATTAATAAAAGGGCTAATTATATTAATTTAAATAAGGAATTATTATATCTAGTAATATACTTAAAGGTATTAAGTATAGCTAAGTTATATTAATAGCTAAGGTAGCTATTATATAAGAAAGTATAATAAGCATATTTTATATATTTTATAATATGTTTTAGGAATACTAAGGGTATTAAGAGTACTAGTAATTTAAGTTATTATTTCTAAGTACTTTATTACTCCTCTTATGATTTATTAGCTAAGTAACTTATTATCTTATATTCTTTAAAGCCTTAGGTAATATAATAGGGTTCTACTATAGTTTATTACCTATTATAGCTTCGGCTATAATACAATATCTCTTCTTTATTAATGTTATCTTTAAGGCTATATAAGTAAATTATTATTGTTATTTTTCTTAATTTATTAAATTTCTTTATTATTATTATAATAATAATATATTTAATAGAGTTGTAAAATATATTATTAGGTAAAAAACTTATAAAATTAAGGTTTTTAGAAAATTTATTAAATGATTTAATATTAATATAATATTATATGTTTTCTATTTTTATAATAATTATCCATATCTTATAAGACTTAGTTTAAGTTTTTATATAAAGGATATAAAGGCTTATTAAAAGTATAAGCATTTAGGATTACAGGGTCTTATTTATAAGTCCCCTTATAATGCCTTTTAGCTTTATAATTTTAATAATTTTATTTTTATAATAAATAAAATTATTTATAAGAAAGAGAAACTGTATTAATAATATCTTAATAGTCATAGAGAGCTAAAAATATTATAGAAATTATTAAACGTATTTTAAAAGGTAATATAAGAGACCTAGGCATAGATTATAATAGCTTTGGCGAAGTTAATATAAATTAAGAAAATAGAAGATTATCTAGAGAAAAAAGGTATACTATTAGTAAAGGCTATTGAGGTATAAGACATTAAGAATCTTCCTAAGGATCCTATTATAATATTACTTATATGTATTATAAGTCTAGATTTTCTTTGTATTAATTTTAGGGTTTTTAATAAAACTCTTTTAATAATTATTAGGTATAATTAAGGTATTTAAGTAATTATTTTATATTTTTAAAGTCTAAGTAATCTTTTTATTTAATAAAATATATTATTCTATTAATACTTTTATTTATATAAAAGATAATTTTTATAATATATTTTTCTAATTTATTAACTTTAGCTTTTAATTTATTTCTAGTTTTAATAATAATAAGATTAATTAATTTAAATAATAAGATATAAAAGATTAAATAAAGTTTAATTTTTAATAATATATCTAATTTATAATTATATTTTAAGATTTTTTATTTAATTTTATAAGGTCTAATATATTTATAATTAACTTTTTTATTTTATTATTTTATTTTAATAATTCTTATTATAAATATAATTATATTTCTTTCCAAAGACATTAATGCCTTAATTTTCTTTTTATTTATATAACTTATTATTTTATTTTAAATAAATTTAAGTTATATTTATATTTCCTTATATAAATTCTTTAGTTAACTACTAATAAGAATAGCTTCAAGGTTAATAATTATATCTTTTATTTATTAATATATATCTAAGAAAAATCTAAAATTAATATAAACTAATATAATTTTTATACTTTTATTTATTATTATATTATAAGCTAGCTATATAGCTACTAACTTCTTAATTTAATTAAGTTACTTATAATTAATATAATATTAAATGTATTATTTTAGAGTTTGATTTATATATTTTATTTATTTATTTATTTCCTCATAATAAGTAATAAAAAACTTATAATTAATCCCTAAGTATCTTATATAGCATTATTAGAATTTTAAAGTAAATAATAATTCTCTATTTAGTATAATTCTAAGTAATATACTATATATTTTAGTAATATAAAAATAAAAAAGATAAATAAACTCTTTAATTATTATTAATTATTTAGATAATATAAAATAAGAAAATTTTATAAGTCTATCTATAATAATAAAAATATTATTATAGAAGTTTCTAGTAATTAATTCTTCTAATAAGGGTAATTTTATAATAAAGTCTATAATAATTAAGTCTTATAGTTATTATATAACTAAGAGTAATTATAGCTTCTTATAGGGTTTATAGTATTATGCCTTAGTTGTTATATAAAAGTTATATTAATTAATAATAATTATAATAATTTTTTTTATATAAAGAAAAATAATTATTATTTTAATTTATTCTAAGGTTTTATTAATTTCTTAATATTTATATAATAAGTAGTTATATATATTATATATAAGTTTATAACATAATTTATCTAAGACTTATTATTTATTAGTTTTCTTATTATCTAAGAGTTATTTATTATAGTATTATATTTATTCTAGGTAAAGATTACCTTATTATATTATATCTGTAATTATATTAATTTAATAAGGTATTCTTATATCCTTAATTTATTCATAGATTAATTATTTTGGTTATTCGTAAATATACTAATAGATAATATAGTTATAAGTTTATTTATAATATTCCCCTAGGAAGTCTTCCTATAAGTATTTATTAATATACTTTATTAGTCTCTTAGGGTTTTTATAATTTTTATTATAGAATTAAATAATAATTTATATCTTCTATTTTTATTTTAAAAGGTAATTATTTTCTAAAGGTTTTATATTTTTATATTCTTTATAATAAAATATATATCCTTAGATAATATACTTAACTTAATAATTATTAGAAGATTATTATATAGCTTAACTTATTTTTTCTAGGTTTTTGTAATATATAACTTAATAGTAATAATAATTAAAAATAATCTAAAATATTTTTTTAGATATAAAAAGTTTTCCTTTATATATCTATAATTTATTTTTTCTTTATTAATACACTTATATATAAGTAATAAAATTTATAATTTCTTATTTAAATTTCTTAATAAGTTTAATATATTTTAGTAAAAATACTTATATATATTATCCTTTAGCCCCCCTTTTATCTTAAGTATCCCTTAGGGGTATAATATAATAATTAAATGTTTATTTTAAGGTTCTTAATATCTAAGTTAAATTATTTATTAATTATATTAGCCTTATTATTTTTTATTCCCTTAATATAAATAATAATATAATTAAATTATATAAAGTATTTAATATATTTAAATTATTTTTTTTTTAAGTTTTTATACCTTTGCGAAGGAAATAATATTCTTATAATCTATATATACCTTAACTTAGTATTTATTTTTAAGAAGGTAATATTAAAACTCCTTAAGGTTATTAATAATTATAAGGAGTTCTTTATTATAAATAAGATAATTAAGCTTTATTATATATAACTTATAAAAATAAAATATAATTAAATATAAAAGTTTTTTATTATTTTAGTATTTAATCTAGGTGCCTAATATAAAGTCTAAGGCATTAATTTTAACTTTAATTAAATAAAATAAATTAAATATTTTAAATATTAATTTATTAAGACTAAATTCCTTAATAGTATTAAGGGCTTTATATATCCTATTTCTAAATATAAATATATTATTATTTTTTATAAGGTCTATTAATAATATTATTCTTTTCTTAAATATTTTAAGAAATATATAATAATAATTAATAAATTTAAGAAAGGCTTATATTTCCTTAATATTAATAAATTTTTCTTAGTCTTTAATTACTAAGACCTTCTTAGGATTTATATATATCTTATTATAAAAGAGAATATATTAAAGATATTCTACTTCTTATATATAAAACTTACTTTTCTTAGGTTTTAGTAATAAATTTATATCTTATAATATATATAATACCTTATAGCTATATTTTATATATTCTTTTTTTATTTTAAAGAAAATAAAGATGTTATATAAGTAATATATAATAAATATATTTAGATATTCATATAATATATTATTAATTATTTATTAAAATATAATAGGTATATTTATAAGTCTAAAAGGTATAACAAGGTATTTAAATCATTTATACTTAATATATAAAGTAGTTTTTTATTTATATCTTTTCTTAATTTAAATAAAGCTATAAGCTAACTTAAGGTTAAAAATAATATAATAGTTTATTTTTAAAAGTTAATCCTTTAATTTATTAATAAGGAATAATAATATATAATGCCTAATTATAATAATATTAAGTTATCTTAAAATTAATATAAAATTAAAGCTTTTTAATGTTCTTTAAAATAAATATAATAAGGTATTAAATAAGTAACTTACTGTTTTTAATATATCTTTTTTATAATATATCTTTAATATATTTCTTTAATATTAATAATTATATTTTATTAAGTAAATAAAGTGTATTAAAAAGAAGTTATTTTTTATTAATATCTTTAATTTCTAAATTATAATATATATATAACTATAAGCCTATCTTAAGTTTTTCTATAAAGAGTTTCTTATAAATTTAATATTAAGATAAGATATTTTTAAGTTATTTTTCTTTAGGTAATCTCTTTACCGCTTCTAAGTTTTTTTCTAATATAAAATTATTTTATAATACATATAATTATTTATTAATTTTATTATAATATTTCTTATAATATTTTTATTTTACTCCTTTATATAAAGATATATCTTATATTTCTTTCCTATTAATTTCTCTAATATTTTTAATAAAAATTTAATATCTTATATTATATTTTATGTTATTATATAATATAAAGGGTATCTTATTATTAAAAGAGAGTATTTAGCTAATTCTTTAATTAAATTATAAATTAAATTAATATAACTATAAATACCTCAGTATTAGGTTCTATCTTTTTATAGGTATAATATTAAATAAGATTCTTTAATTTTTTCCTTTAATAAAGACTTTAGGGTAATTAATCTTATTATTAATAACTCTATAATTATAATTAAATTATTTCCCTTTAAGGGTAATTATTATATAAGGCTATATCTTATACCTCTATAATAACTTAAGCCTATTTACTATTCTTATATTAAAGAGATTCTACTTAGCTCTATTATCTACTAAAGTATATAGCTATTCTCCCCTAACTTATACTAATATTTTTAAATATCTTAGATTATTACCTCCTTTTATAATATATAAGGCCCTTTATAGTAGTATAAACTATCCTTTTGCCTATATCCCTTTGATAAATAGCCTTCCTAGGTTTATAATAATATATAGCTAATATAATTATAATTATCTTTATTATTATTATATACTTTATAGTTATATATATTATCCTAGTAATGTAGTTAATCTTAGTAATATTATTTTTACTATTATCTTAGGTCTTTTTTATTTTTTAATTAATTTATTAATTATTAATTTTTTAATTCATTTTATTCCTCTTAACTAACTTACTTCTATTAATTCTTAACCTTACAAATAGTTTATTTATATTTCTAGATAGCTTAGTATAATTCTTTTTAGTATTAGGTATATATAATATTAAGAATATTATATTAATAAAATACCTAATAGCTTTTTATCTTATATTATATATAGCGTTTATTATTAGGTTAAGCTAATAAAGTAATAAGAAAATCGCCTTATTTTTCTTTCTTTTTTTAATATTCCTTATATTAACAATATGAATAAGATATCTATAAGATACTAAGATATTCTTTATATATTAGGTATATTTATATATTATCTTATAAGTTAAATAATACTTCTTAATATTATAGGTTTTTAATTAATTCCTTATAATAAGCTTAGAAATAGATTTCTTATTTATGTATAATATTTATATATTTTTATATAAGATAAATATATTCTTATATTATATAAATATTCTTATATAATATAAATATTCTTATATAATATAAATATATCTTTCTTATAGGTTATTTTAGTATTAATTATTATTTTTACTATATAGCTATAAGTAATTTTCGTTTTCTAATAATTCTTTATTACTCTTTTAATACTTTTAGTACTAAAAAATCTCTTATATAGTTCTTTTTATAGTTTCTTAGTATTATATTTAAACTTAGCTTAATTAATACTAGTATTATTTATTTTTATACTTTAGTTTATATATTATAGCTTATTATATTATTTTTATTTTTACTACTTATATACTTTATTATACTATTATAAGGCTTTAATTTAATATTATAGGCATAGACTATAATTATATCAGATTAGATTATTTTATTAATAATCACTTTAATATACAATATAACCTATTTAAAGTTATATATTACTATATTTTATAACCTATTTCTTATAATTAAAGCTATTTATTATTATTTGTTTAAAATTAGCTTTCTTAGCTACTATTAGGGGCGCTTAGTATTTTTACTTTACTAATATTATTTTATCTTTTTATTTAAGCTTCCTAATAACTATAGTACTAACCTTTTGCCCTTTTATAATATCTAATATTAAGACTACTTAGGTTATTAATTCTAAGAGTAATTACTATTATTTACTTTAGTTTACTTTTAATAACTTAATAATATATCTTACCTAGCTATAGACTTGTATCTTATTTAATTTTTACTTATGTTTATTTCTATCTTTTCTTATTAGTATATTATAATTACTTTATAATATTAATATAAATTTAATTAATTAGGTTATAATTTATAGTTTATTATCCTCTTATTAGGCTTAGCGGGTTATATTTATATATTTCTTCCTTTCTAGGAGGGACTATTATTAATTTAATTAATAATATCTTTCTTTAATATCTAGCTATTTTTTCTATAATAAACCTTCTAAATATAATTTATTTTATAATAATAATAATATTTAAGACTATAATAATCTTATTTATTTTTTTATATAGCTCTAAGTATTATAAGGCTAGCTTTAATATTATAAGGGGTATTAGTACTTCTTTTCTTACCTTAGTTAATATTAAAATAAGGCTTATTAGCTTTATTATTACTCAAACTTAGGGTTTTATAATTCTTTTTATAAGAATTATTAGTTATTAATCCTAATTACCTTACTAATATAATTAGTAAGGTTATTATATTAATTTTCTTTATAAAGTTTTACTTAGATTTTATTCTTAAGTTTAGTAAAAATAATAATATTAAGCGTTTTTAATCTTAATTAAGCTTTAACGTAAGCTAAAAATATTTTATTTTATATTTTAAGGCTAATTAGGTTTATTAGAAACTTTTAATTTCGTTTGTAGCTTATACTTTCTTATTTATAATACTAAAGGCTTATTAAAGTATTACTTTAAAAGCTTTATAGTCTAAGTAAAGATTAATAATATATAATAAAAGTTTAATAAATAAGGTACTAAGATATTCTCTTATAATTAGTTTAAACTCTATAATAGTATAGTTCCTAAGTCTTCCTATAGCATACTAGACCTTACTAGCTACTAAGTTAAACTAAGTTAAGTAATAAATTATAAAAGCTTATTGCTATATAAGAAATATTAATAGCTTATAAGTAGTTTTATTAATATCTCTAGAGGGTTTAGCTTTAAGATCTCTCTTATATCTCTACCCCTTATAGTAAGAATAGCTATATTATTAATATCTTAAATATTATTTAAGTATTATATATTCTAGGTATACTAAGACTTATGTATTTTTTTAATAAATTTATAAAATCTATTTATTTTTATATTTATAGTAGTAATCTAGGCTTAGAGCTATTTAACTTTTTATTATCTAAGCTATTTATAATATTTATTTTTTTATCTTTGTAATTAGCTATGGTAGCTATAATAGATATAAGTAAATAATTAATAAGTAAAAGCTACTAATAAGTATTTATAGGGGTAACCTAAGTAGCTATTATACTTAATATTATTTAAGGTAATATAAGTAATCTATTATATAAGAGCTATTAATATATAATAATTATATAATTCTTAAGGGATAAATTAATTATATTTAGTTTATATTAATAAAAAGATTAAATACGCTATATTTAAATAATAATAGTATTATATCTAGTAATATACTTAAAGGTATTAAATATAACTAAGTTATATTAATAGCTAAGGTAGTTATTATATAAGATAGTATAATAAAGGCATTTTATATACTTAGGAGGGTTAATCTTAATTACTTTATCTATATATCTTAATTATAGTAATTATATAAGTAATTATAGTAATTAGGGAGGTAATTATTATAATTACCTTAATACTAAGAGTAATTACTTATTAATTAGCCAGGGGGGTAATAGGTCCTGCCATGCATGTGACGAGTACATATCAGGGCGTAACAATATTGCCCTTTATATATTCCTATTAAAGTCGCGAGATACGTATTTTTTTATTATTACTAAAGATAAAGACTAAACAAATATAAGAAAAAGAAATTAAGAGCTTAGTAATAAATTAATGATATTTTAATAATATAGCCTATATATATTATATACCCCGCATAGCTATATAGAGTTAAAATAATTACTTCTAATTAGTTCTATAATTAATAGAAGTAATTTCTTTTAAGTAGTTATTTATTTTGCTTAACATTTATATAAGTAAACCTAATAAGTTTTACTAGTATTTTTTTTTTCTTTTGCCTGGCGAAAGGGTGGTTATGCATTGTAATATACGAGGCTTAGCTTGACAACTCTAACATGACCACTTTCCCCCATCCTTCTTGCTTATATTCTAGTTGGCTAGGAAGTCAAGGTACGTGAGTTCTTCATGGAGGGAAAAGCGAGAAAGATACTTTCTCATATATCCCAACGACCTCAGCGTCATGATCATCTTGGAGGCGAAGAGAACGTCGCTGTTGCTCGTAGGGGCGACAATCAACAGCTCTTATAACACGGCTACCCTCCCGCAGCTCGCAGTTGAGCAAGACGTGGCAGATCTCCTGCTCCGAGAAGTCTCTCTCAGCAAGCAGCTTGTTCATTAGACGCGAGGCAAAAGACAGAAGTGGGTTCTGGTGGGAGACATAGGGCAAGGTTTGTCGCCCCAGGGTGGCATAACTGTCAGTCCGCTTCTCCATCTTGCTGCAATACTTGGCTGCATAATTAATCACAGCTTGAAGTCTGGTACAGGGTGAGATATCAATGTTGGCTAACCAGCCAAGGCTGAGACACTGGTTATAGTGGTTCATCTCCTGAGCTGTCCGAGCACTCCAAACAGGTCACAACAAGGGGTTATAGCCAATTAAAATGCGTCAAATTAAGGGTGACGTATACGATAAGTGAGTTGGCCAGACAAGTGAGTTGGTCACTTTGGTATTTGCTAGCAGAAGGTACATAGACTAAGTACCTGGAAATTGTTAGCGCCCTCTAGCAATTTTTAGGCATTTTACCCCGCTATACCCCGCAAAAAAGCATACAATTGACTGACTCACTTGTCTGACCAACTCACTTATCGTATACGTTACATCTAAATTCCTGATTTGTAGGGGTCATTGCCGTTGTTTACACATGCCCCGGATGTCTGAGCGTTAATACTGCTTGTAGTCTCTTGTCTCCATTCCGGCCCCCATTCTACCAGGGGTGATCAGCGGGCGAGAGGCGCCAGTGATATGTGGAGGGCTACCCCAAGATATGACCAGTCACTATTTCGTCTTGCCCAAGCATTTTTTTTTGTTGATATATGGGTCGCTCGGGTCAATCATTTCACCACCCTGGATTTCCATGCGGCCTGGTGTGCATCATACTTCTTCCGAGATAAACATCGATGGCCAGTACTGATCCCCGACGGAGCCCACTCATTGTATTTTGCTCTCTGCCCAAGACGGGCACGGACCCTTGGGGAAATCTCATGGAGGATCCGTTGGATTCCACTTATGGGAATATACTCAATCGTTGAACAATGCCTCAATAACTCCGAAATGCCGCAGGCTTAAATCAGTTCATTATTCTCAGCCACGGACGTTCTCTTGAGTAAACGATCAAGGATTCACGCATTTTCTGAGCTATCCTCAAGGTGGCTACTCTCCACTCAAGATCATAGCCTAAATTGGTAACGTAACCAATAATGTTGCGCCACTGGGGTGATAAGATTTGGTCCAGACCAAAGTCGGCGCTAAAATATGATGGATCCTATTTCCAGCGACTGACGTTACCGCGGAAAAAGACATGTCGTTGGTAATGACTTACTCGAGAACTTCCGTTTGCGTCTATAGTTGGTCCCAGACCAGTGTGGGCTTCCTGATCTGAAGCCTTCTTTAGATGGTAGGCGGATTGACCTCGCTTTAAGCTGCGGTTCTTTCCATCTATTAGGGGAATGCAAGCCGCTGGCATTGCAGAGCGTCCTAACCCCAAAAGGCAACGAGAGTGCAATGAGGGACAAGCTCATGGTGCTTGACAGGATGGGCAGGCAACCATTGTCACCAGTGGTTAAAATGGAACATGATATCCGTTCACTGATTGAGTCCAATGGAGGCGGCGCCTTTCTACAGGGGTCAGGGAAGAGCGTATACATATCCGGAGATACACAAACAGACAAAAGGAAGGTGGAGGCTCGCCGGGGTGCAAGCTACGTACCCCTTCGACTGGTTCACATTTTCGAGCACTGTCCATCCACAGGCCCTTGACCATGCCCAAATCCATCGGCAACTTGTTGCACCGACTGTCGGCCAACTTGTTCTTCCTATGCAAACTGCGCACTGCCGCATGTGTTGAACTGCTGTTTAACTGCAGTCACATAAGGTCGGTTTTCTTGAAGCACCCGAGTTCGCAGCAGTGTAGTCGCCCTTAGAGTATTGGAGGCCGGCTTTGTGCTGCTGCGGGAATGAGGATGGAGGACAATGCTTAATGTCTCCCTATTTGTTGGCCGACTTCAGCGGCAAAATAAGATGCCCTGAGAACTCAGATCCCATCCAATCCCCAAGGCGATGGTACGGGCTGCCGAAGATCTGTCAACGCCGCCTGAACCGAGATTCAGGGTTGTAGGAGGCCCACGCTCACCTGCCCCTGAACATTCGCTCTCTCTCCCTTGCATCCTACCACCTCCACATGTCTCACAACACGATACCATCAACTTTCGAGTTGTTACCTCTGCTCACCCTCGTCACCCCTTCTCCTTCTATCTCTTTTTTCCTTCTCCTCCTTTATTTACCTTCTTCCTCTTCTTCCTTTCTCCGCAGTGTGTTCACCCGCTCTGGTGCCTTCCACACGCCGCCGGCCGCAGCAGCAGGCTTCGTCCTTGCCCGCCATATTAGTGGCCCAGCACTGCCCGGCTTTGGGTCTGATGTCGTCCACTGCTGCTCCGTTGCTAGTCGCTAAACCGCCAGTGCGCAACCAAGGCCAGCTCCAACCATCTAAAAACTACAGACCGCACGCCCCAATGACCTCAGATCGAGTCGATAGCATCAACACGGGAGAATGTCGTCAAGGCAAGGTTCAGTTAACCAACTAACGTCGGGCACCCCACAACCGACTACCCCCCATAACCGACCACCCATTTCCACAATAACACTAAGGTTATATAATTATAATAATCAATTAATAACTAATAACGGAAAGTCATATTAATCTAATTTTTAGATTAATAAAGGTTTAAATAAAATATATACTCTAGATTACTTTATTTTATCTTAGAAACCCTTATAGTAGTCCTATATGGCTATATAATCTTAAGTATTGCCTTATAAGCTTTCTTAATTATAGGAACCTTTATAAACTTAGTATTATTATTAAAGATTATTTTTTTTTTTTTCTTTAGTCTTAATTCCTTATTTTAATACTTTAATATTAATATTTCTTTTACCTATTACTTTAAAGTAATGCTATTATACTTATATTAATGCCTTATCTTCCTTATTAATAGTAATATAACTAGAGGGATCTTATATATTAAGGAGATTATATTAAGTACCTATTTTACCTAAATTATTAAGCAAGGGGTCCTTAAAGGATATTTAAAAGGACTTTTTATAGGCAAAGAAGGCATTTTAGGCCTCTTAGGTATCTCTATAACTATTAGGTTTATTAGGACCTAGGCTATATTAATTAGGTATAATCCTAAAGCTTTTTAGCCTATTATAATATTATCTTTAGTAATTACTTTAATTTAGGCCTTATAATAATTAACGAGGAAGGTTATTTTTCTAATTAGTATAGAGTTTATAATAAATAAAAGGTTAAAAAAATATTAATAGTATATATTCTTTAGAGGGCTAAAAATAGTAATATTAAGGGGCTAGAGGATATAAAAAAAGTAAGAAATAAGGAATAAAAAATAGATATTATTATTATAGTATTTAAAGAGGAAGTCCTTAATTATATAATTATTATAATTATTAAGAATAAGGAGTTATAATTCCTAGGGGTTCTTAGGTGCTATCTCTAGGATAAATATATTATATAGCTATTAAAGCATAATTTAGTTATTTATTTACCCTTTCTTAGAATATATAAAGTTTTAATCTTTAAGAAAATTAATATTATAAAGGAATTATTATTATTAGATTAATTTACCTTTAAAGATTACTAGGGGCTTTAAGACTTTTTTTATTATTAAGATATACTTAAGAATTAAAATCTAATACCTTAAACTAGGCTATTTTAAAAGTATTAATTTTTTCTTTACTTAACTAAGGACTAGATTATTAAGTTTAATCTCTTTTATTATATTAATTTTATTTATATTATAATAATATTTTTACTTAATCTTTTAGATAAGTAGTATTATTAGAAGCATAAAGAAAGCCTTAATAAGTTTAATAGAAGCGCTATAATATTAATTAGAATTAATCTTCTTACCTTTAAGTATTTTTATATCTAAAAAATATATTAAAAAACCCTTAAGCTAATTTTTTCTAATATTATCTTAGAAGCTATTATATATAGCTACTTTATTAATAAAGTCTTTAATTTATAAGTAAGAAATAAGGTAGCTTAGGTTATGCTAGATAAGAATCTAGTCTTATAGCTTCCTTTCTTACCGTGGCGTAAGCTTTTATTGGGCCTTATTATATTCTTTTCGCGGGTTATTACTATGAATCTATCCCTTAAGGGTAGAACGCGGTATCCTATATGCATTGGCGGCTTTATTGATTGAAATGCTGTCTGTATATATCTGCAACGCATCTTATATATTCTATTTGGTCTATTTAGGCATGGCGAAAACGATGTATAAGTCGGTTTAGTGATAGCTTTAATATTGGTTGAGAAATCGCGGTCTGAAGATGTGGCCTGGTGGTGTTGCAAGGTGGAAAATAGGTGGTCGGTTATGGGGGTGGTCGGTTGTGGGGTGCCCGACGTTAGTTCATTCCAACATAAGTTTTCTTCCTCTAGCTCAAGACCACCCCACACCAAGAGCCCGCAACGCCAAACGTCCGCAAACATTAACCTTCTTGCCAGCCCCCAACGCGCGAGAGGATTATAACCCGGTGCCGTGGGTTTCACTCCACTCGCCTATCCCTCTGTCTTAAACCGACTTGAGCGCCACGTCCCTTAGCCCCGGTCCTTGGGCCAGTTTCACGATTTGTCGCCGCCTTAAGTAGTTTGCGCTATACTTTTTCTGGTCTCTGATCCAGCGGGCCAACACCGATCCCCCAGCACTCTTACTTGTGGCGGTGGATTTAGCGCTCCCCCAGCCAGCCTTGAAAGCCAGCAGGTAAGCCGCGATCATTTGGTTTGCATGCGTCTGTCCACCCAAGAAGCCCAAGTCCCAGGCCGCCTCCCTGTCGGTCTCCCGCCTTAGTGCTGTCACACATCATCTTTCCTATCAACCTTCAGAACTATCTATACCCGTGGCTCTTCTGGCACTACCTATTTCTTTGCCTTTTGCTTCTTCGTCTACTTTTTTTTTTTTCGCCTCGTTAGTCCTCCTGTGTCTATAGCCCCTTCCCTCGCCTAAGTAGGTCATCACATCTAGTGCTAGCTCGATATCTCGATAGACTTGGCTCGTCAAGTCACGGAAGCTCTTCCTTTATCATCCTCTGCCTATTTGTTTCTTCCTTCATTCATCAAGCACTCCCCAGCCGAATGTAGTCAGATCAGATGCATCTACGACATCAAATTGCCCCAGGCCATCTTTTGTATTTGTCACACCCCCTAACTCTATCAGGAAGAGGTCTGTTTGCTTCCAATACGAGAGCTGCCGCAGCATCCTCTCTTATTTCTGGCTGGTCCTCCCACATCAACAACTCCCTCACTCTTCCCGCTTTCGCTCTGCCTCCATCCTCCAACAACTATACCACCTACTGCAACCTACCATTCTCACCACCATCACCGGCAGCGCCTATCCATCTCAAGAGATCATATGGAAACCTCGCATAGGGAACCTCCTGCCATGGCCATGACAATGCTCATTATGCCGTCCACTCATCACCCGCTTCGACCGTCAGTCTCCTCGGACTATCATCATTCCTCATCCGGTGCTAGCACCTCTAACATGATCTCTTCTGTGGTGCCCCAGAAGCCGGCCAACGGAAATAATTCTTCGAATCGTCGGCCATTGTTCTCGATCTCGGAACTCATTCAGGGCGCCAAGCTGGGCCCTCCTCTTCCTGGATCTCCTTCTAGCACCCGGCCCGGCTCCAAACTTTCGTCATCTTTCGAACCCGTTCCTCAATCGTTCTCAAAGGCTGGGAAGCATTCCTCACCACAGCCACTACACCCGGCTTCGTCTTTTCCCTCTCAACAATATGCTCTTACTTCCTTCACAAGTTCTCATCGGCTACCACTCACTAGCCGACCGCTACTACCTCCTCTCTCAGACTGCCAGGCAGGCCTTTCAGCCAAGCCGGACATTCCTCCCCAGCAACATCATCCTCAAGAGCAGAGGCCTCCGCGGGCTCACTATCCCTTCAACGTGGTGTATACACATCCTCATCCGCCGCCCCCTCCTACGCGTGTTGTTTATCAACCTGACCAACAACCTCCTAGTCAGATGGGTCTGCCCGTTTCTCGGATCTCTCCCAAGCACGCGGTTCCACCCCAGGTCTCAAAGCCCTATAATCCACGGGAACCTCCCGATACGAAAAAGGGGGTGTATGCTCCTCGAGCTAGACATGATGCTACCGTGACTAAGCACTTTGAAAGCTGGAGCTACCAAGATTCTTTAAGTCAAGTATGTCGGAATAAGCTAGCATAGAATGGCGGCAATATTAACTGACTTTAGATTGGTTCCTGCTCCCACAAGATTCTTAACTTCTCCGAAGTATATACCCGAATCACTCAAGGGCAGCATGGAGCTCACCCCACCCTAAGTAGACTACCGACAGAGCGGGATATCAGCGATATGCTCGGCAACGTCGAGCGCATCGAACGGCATTTGGAGCAAGTAAGGAGTCTGTTGCAAACATTGAGCCGGAACGAGCGGGCTCGTGAAGCGGCCAAGATGAAGAGCCCGTACGAGGAGGATCACGATGTGCCCATGCACGGAGATGCGATGAAGCCCCAATATGGTATGACGGAGGCCAACACGCGATTGAGGGTAGGTTCAATCATTCGAGACCAAAAGAAAAGAAAAAAGCCTCACACGTGGATAGCGTGCGGCTCCCCTTGACCAATGTCATAGTTGCAACCGAGTTGACACACCCGAATGGCGACGGGGTCCTGATGGAGCAAGGACGCTGTGCAATGCGTGCGGCCTACGTTATGCCAAATTCAAGAAGCAACAGCTTGAAGCGAGGTCAATCCACATGAAACCTAGAGATGCTCATAGCTACTGAGGATCTACCTACTGTTAGTCCCAGAAGTCTTGGGTCACTGCATAAGTTTGTCGTCAATGGTAGTATGATAAAAGTATATGACGTATCGACTTCCTACTATCAAATGTTAATTGCTTGTTTCCGATTAAAGCAACCAGAAACGAACGCAGATATATACTATTGACTGTCATTTCCTGCACGCAACGCGGCACCTTCACCCCCTACAAGAGCGGTGATAGTATATTTCATGATCAGATGTAACCACCATTTCAAGTGCCATCATTCAGCACAACCATTGCTTGTCTTCTCTTAAGGCTTGCCACACTTGGCCAATTCCACTCTTATATCTCTCTCCGTAGCTTGGGCATCATAGAGCTCAACTGTGTAGTTGTCGAGACCCTCTTGATAGACTTCGTCACTGGTACACCCTTCACAAGTCCTGGCTATTCCGCCAGCCTCAAAGGTCTCTTAACTTCCTAGACATCACAATGTGTTAGCAACTAATATCTATAGCCCTAGGGTGGTATCTTATATAAATAGAAAGATTAGCGTTTCTATTATCTATGGGATAAACATAAGCGTAAGAGCACAATAAGAGAGATGAGTCACGTTGCCTATATATTAGTAGTGATATAAAATATAGTACTAGAGACTATATAGCGAGTAAGTAATACTATAATAACAAGGACTATTATACTATATATATCTAACTCTATTAGTCTATTTAGGATATAATTAACGCTGCCTATTGCTAGGAATATGTTATGACCTAGGTAAATCCCGGATTATATACTAAATACTACCCTATAATACTTAGCGAATCTAAATAAGCCTTGAACCGCTTATTCTTATAACTATAAGCTAATATATATTACTTATTATAAGAATAATAAGCGATTATAGACTACTTACTTAGGCCTTAATAAGCTCCTTAGTATATAATTTATAGTTATTTATAGTTTTTATATAAAAGCTATTATAGTTATTAATATAACTTAATTATATTTAATACCTTTAAGTATATTACTAAGTATAATTTATGCCTTTATTACTTAGATTATACTTAGTACTTTTATTAATATAAACTTAATATAATGAATTTATTTATTAAGAAATATATAATTATTATATAATAATAGCTTTTATTTAGTAATATATTATATATTCTAAGTAATATTATTCTTATAATACCTAATATTAGATTTCTTTTTACTTCTTATAATAAGCTATATATTATATCTTAGCTAAGATAGCTTATAAATAAAGTAAAAGAACTTAATATTTTAATAAATATTAATAAAAATAAAAAAAATTTTATATTAGCCTTATATAAAAATAAAGTTTATAAGCTTAAATATAAATATAATTACCTTTGCCTCTAATATAATAAACTTTTAAATAAAATATATAATAATATAAATTTATTAAAGAAATATAATATACTATCTATAGCTAAAACTTAGAATATAATTTTTTTTAAGTAGCTTTTAAAAAGGGATTTTATATATTTTTTTATAAATTAAATATTATATAAAATAATAAAGGTAATTAACTAATTAATAATAATAAAGGTCTCTTTTAAGAAAAAAGCCTAAAGCTCTCTTATTCCTAAATTAACCCTAAAAATAATAATAATAATTAAAGGTTAAAGGCCTTTAACTCCTTTTTTATATATAAGAAATTACCTAATAGCCTAAAATAGCTTAATACTTATTTCCCTTAACTTATAGCTCCCTATAAGGCTTTAATACTTATCCTTATAATTCCTAAAAAGCCTTATTAAATCTATCCCCCTTTTTTATATATTATTCTTATTATGCTTTACTTAGTACTATATTAAGCTTATAGCTATTATAGATTAAGTAAATAAATATCTATATTTTTTTATTATTTCTTTATTTTCTTATCTTAGCTCTTTTTTAAGATTATAATAAATATCTAAGGCTAAATAATAATAACTAAAAGCTTATCTTATTATAAAGGTCTTATTATTATATTAAGAAAGTAAATAATATATTTAATAATTAATAATTATTATATAAACTAGCTATAAATTATATTAAATTAACTTTTTTCCTCTAGGTTAATTAATATAATTTTTATTTTTATTTTAATTACTTTTTATTTTAATATAAATCCTTTATTAATTTTATAATCTAAGTAAATAAAATCTTTAATACTATAAAATTAAAGTCTTTTTTTAATAATATAAAAATATTTATTTCTAATTTAATCCTATTTATAATTAATTATTATTTAATTAAATAAATAAAATAACTTTTACCCTATAATTATATCTTTTATATCTTTAGATAAAAAAAGCCTTTTATTTTATTAATACTTAGAGTTATTATTTAATAAAGATTATAATTACTTTAAGATCCCTAGGGATAAATTCTTAAAAGGCTTACTTAGGGTTTAAGAATAATTCTTTTAATTAAAAAATATAAAAATTAAAGATTTATTAATTTATTTTTAAGCTTTAGGCTTTAAGCTAATTAGTTTTATTATTAGCTTTTTTATTTTTAAATTAAGCTTATTATTATTAACTAAGATAATTATTTTTTCTTAATAAATAAAAAAATTATTTATAATCTTTATATCTTAGTTAATATATTATTTAATTAATTATATAAGCAGGTTAAAAAATATAATTCTTAAGTTTTATTATTAAAATTACTATTAAAATTACTATTATTTATATATTTATATAAGCTAAGATATATATATTATGCATTTAATTAGATAGGTTTAATTAATTAAACCTATAGACTTTTATTTACCGCTAAGTTTAGCGCTAAGCCCTAGCGCTAACTCTTTTTAGGTTTATAAAACTCTAATGCTAACTCCGGGAACTAATCTATCTAAAACCTATAACGCTAATAAGCCTTATTTCCTAATATAGTTATGCCTATAGCTATATAGCTAGATCCTAGCTAGCTATAAGACTTCTTTAATCTTCTTATTTAGCGATATAGAAGGTCTTTATAGTTATTACGAGTATTATAACCTATGCCCCGTGCCGCTTATTATCTTATAAATCCTTAAGGAATTTAATATCTTTACTAATAGGATTTTTCTTTTCCTCTAGCTTCTTTTTAAGAGCCCCTAATAAAAAAAGCTCTTTTTTAATAAAATTAAATATTCGATTAGTATTATAATTAAGTAAAAAAAGGCTTAATAGAAAAAGGATATTATAATTAAAGATTATAAGTTTAATTAAAATTAATTTATTATATTATATACTTATCTTAATGCTCTTAAGGCTATTATTTAATATTATTACTTATAGCCTATTATATATATTTTTTATGCCTTTATGAAGCTTATAGACCTCCTCGGTAAGGTTATCTTAGTTATATTAAAAGGCATATTAATAGGTATTAGCCTGCTATTTTAATTATTTAGTTAAAGGTCTCTGCGGAAAGCTATTATAATCTCCTTAATATATTATTAATTAGTTAACTGGTTATTAATTAGTTAACTAGTTAGTTATAGTAATTATTATTAGTTATAATTAAACCTCCTCTTATGAGGATAATAGAAGCGATTTTAACCTCTTTGAGTAGTTAAGAATTGCGATTAGAAGGCTAATATTAGAGGGGAGAGCTATTATATAAAGGGTTACTTTTATAAGGATTTTAACCTCTTTAGTTAATTAAGATATAAGCTATTTATTATAAATAGAGCTAGCTTTAGCGTATTATTAAAGCTATTAATAATTATATAAATAAACCTTATTAATTTAAGCCTATTAAGACCTCTGGCTTTAGGTATAGAGCCTTTATTATTAAAACTACTAAGATATTAATTAAGATACTTTAATCCCTATTTTAGGTAGCATAAAGTAATATAATAATATTTATTTTAAAAGAAAATAATAAATTTAAATTTTATATTAATTATAAGATACTTAATATTATTATAGTAAGCGATTATAGATTATTACCTTATATTAGTAAGTTAAATACTTAATTCTTTAAATAAAGTATTTTATTATATTTAACCTTAAAAAAGCTTATAACCTTATTTAAATTAATAAAATATATAAATAAAAACTACTTTTTATAGTATAAAGAAATTATTTAAGTATCTTATTATACCTTCTATACTTATTAATATATCTATTATATTTTAATAAATAATTAATAATATATTATAAGAATATCTAGATATATATATTATATAGTATTTAGATATTATTTGTATTTTCTCTAAAATAAAAATAAAAATATAAAATATCTCTATAAGGTATTATAAATATTATAATAATTAAAGTATTAATACAACCTAAGAAAAATAAATTTTATACCTTAAAAATAGAATCCCTTAGATATATTATCTCTTATAATAAGATATATATAAACTCTAAGAAAGTTTTAATAATAAAAAAATAAAAAAAACTAATTAATATTAAAAACATATAAGCTTTCCTTAGATTTATTAATTATTATTATAAATTCCTTAGAGCCTTTAATAAGATATTAATACCTTTAATAAAACTTATAAAAAAAAGAAACTTTTTATATTTAAAATTAATATTAAAAATACCTTTAATAAGATTAAGGAGCTTATCCTAAGTAAACTAATACTTAAGATATTCACTTTATCTTAATAAATTAAACTTAAAATAAATACCTTAGACTTTACCCTGGGCTCCTAAATTAAATAGCGAAATAATATAAGACTTTTATACTTAATTATATTTTAGTTTTATAAATTATATAAAATAACGCTTAATTACTTTATTTATAATAAATAGTTTCTTATTATTATTAATACCTTTAAGAAATTCTAATATTATTTACTTAGAAGTAATTATTAAATTAAGGTTTATATAAACTATAAGAATATCTTTTATTTTACTAAGGTATAATAACTTAGTAAAAAATAACTTAGATATATTAAGTAATTCTTAGAATTTAGTTATATTATTATTTATATTTAAGGAATAAAGAATAATAGGGCTAATATAATTAATATATAACCTAACCTAGATATTAGAAATCCTAAGATAGAAAAATACTTACTATATTATATTCCTAAGGCATACCTAAGATAAAAGGTCGCCTAAAGGATAATAAGTATATAAATACTCTTACTTAAATATATTAAATTTATTAAAAGATATAAACTATAAATCATAGACTTTATCAATTATATATAAGACTATTAATATAAGAAAAATAGGTTATAGACTTATATTAGAAAATTAGCTATCCCTAATAAAATATTCTAAGATATTTTCTACTTATTACTATAGGTAAGTTATATTATATAAAAACCTCTAGGTAGTAATGTGAGATATAAAATAATACTATAATAATTCCTTCTTTAAAGTAAGAATATAAAAGAAACTCTTTTAATATAAGAAATACTAATAAAATATAAAACTACTAGAAAAAGATTACTACTTAGAATAAGAATATTAGACACAAATTAGTACTTAATTTTATAATAAAAACTATAAGAATCCTAAGAAGCTAATAAAATATATTTATAAGTACTTCTAGGGATATATCTTAGAAAAATATATTAAATAAATTTAGAATTATATTATTTATTTATATATCTAGAAATAAGAAAAATACCTTAGTATAATATATACTATAAAATAGCGTAATTTCCTTCTTAAATAAATCTAAAATTATAATCAATAACTCCTAGATAGTAATAAAATAAATAAGTAATAAGTCGTATGTAGACTATAGTATAAACCTATATATAAAATATATAATTACTTATTATATAACTACTAAGGAATTTATAAAACCCTAGAATAAATTAAGATAATATTTATCTTTTTTTATATAAAGAAAATTATTTTAATAATTATTAATTAATATAATATCTATATAAAAACTAAGATATAATGCTATAAACCTTATGAAAAATTATAGCTGTTGTTAGTTATATGAAAACTATAGGACTTAATTACTATATATTTTTTTATTAAATTACTCTTATAAGAAAAACTAACTATTAGAAATTTTTATAATAATATTCTTATTATTATAAATAGAGTTATAAAACTTCCTTATTTTATATTATATAGAAGATTAATAATAGCTAGAGAATTTACTTATTTTTTTAATTTTTATACTATTAAAATATATAATATATTATTTAGAATTATTATAAATTAAGAGCTATTATTTATTGTAAAACTTTACTAATATCTTATAAGATATTTAATAATTAACTATAAGGTCTTTATTATATAGAATAAGGAGATAAATAAATAAATTAAATATATAAATTAAATACTAAAATAATACCTTTAATATTATATTAATTATAAATAAACTAGTTAGGTTAAAAAGCTATTAGCTATTTAATTGCCTTATAATATAACTATAAATAAAAGCATAAAAATTATATTAACTTATACTAATTATAAATTTACCCCTAATACCTATTAATATACCTAAGATATTATTATTAACCCTACAGTAATCCTTATTAGTAATAAATTATAAGATCTATATAAAAAAATAAAAATAAAACTTAAATGTATTAAAAATAAAATAATAAATTATATAAATAAGAAAAAAATTAAAGGATTAATTCTCTTATAGATATAATTTACTTTATAATAAGAAATCTTAAAATATAACTATAAGTTACATTTATTAGTTTAAATTAAGCTTTATTTAATCTTTTATATTATATTCTTTAAATTAATAAAAAATAATATCTAAGTTAAAACTAATAATAAGCTAAAAACTAAAATTAATAAGTTAGAAAAATATATTATAAAAACTATCCTTAATATAAATAAAATTAATAATAAAATAATATATTTTATTAAATAAAAATATTACTTAGACTCTAAAAATATATAATAGTTATTTAAATATCTTATAGGTATATAATACCTCTTAAAATAATTTATTAATAATATTAAAGGGAATAACAAAATTATTAAGAAAACCTAAGTCGAGGATATTAATATAAACTATAGCCTAGATATCCTCTATTAATAAAGGCTCTTATTAGTTTAATTACTTAAGCTTATTTAGGGAAGCTAAACCCTTATATATTATTTCTATACCTCGCGATATTAGTTAATATTTGCACTTATAGCGTAACTCTAACTAAGATAAGGACTTATTTAAATCCTATTTTACCTTCTATAAAGCCTCGCGGCGCAAAGTAAGAAGTTCCTTAGTGATAGCCTCTTACTTATTAAGATAATAGGCCTCCTTAGTAATATGGGATACTATTATTATTAGCTAAAGCTAGGCAAAAGAATAAGAAATTATATATAAGAGTTTAAAGAAATACTTATTATAGTATAGGATTAACCTAGGTATATATATAAATTATATTTCTTAGAACCTAAGATTATTTTATATATAATATTATATTTTAAGTAATATAAATAAGGTATAACCTTAAAACTAAATTAATTAATACTTAAGATAAAAATATAATAATTTTTAGTAAAAGAAAAAGAATTAAATTTCTTCTGAATTATATAGCCTAATATTATATTAATATTATAAAAGAAATAAAACATATAAATTAAAGTTAATTACTTATAAAAGAAGTGGCTATAACTATAAGAAATAGCCTTATAGATAAGACTAATAGGGAGGAGATATTATATTATAATATAAGTAAATCCTAGGTTATATATTAAATATTACCTTATAATATTTACCTAATCTAAATAAAGATTAAAGTTACTTATTTATATTATAGTAAGCTAATATATATTACTTATTATAAGGATAATAACTAATTATAAAATACTTACCTAGGCCTTAATAAGCTACTTAATATATAATACCTGCTTAATTATATATTCTTATATAATAGCTATCTTAGCTCTTAATATTACTTAGTTATACTTAATACCTTTAAGTATATTACTAGATATAACTTATACCATTTGCCTTAGAGTATACTACTTAATCCTCTACTAATATAAACCTAATATAACTAGTTTATCTCTTAGAATTACCCTCTCGTTATATTAGATAGATGTTTATAGGTTTAATTAATTAAACCTATATGGTTAAATATATAATATATGTATACTCCATCCCCATCCCGTGGCTTATCTATTAAGGAGCTCATAAGTCCTCTTTCTCGCTCACTAGCTTGCCATCTAGACCCACTCCAAGCAGCAGAGAAGTTCTTACAACCACATCTCTTTTTGCTATAACTAGCTGAGGAATGCTCTATCCTAGGCCTACAATCTATTACGATCAATTCACATTACTAGGCACTTAAGCTTTTTTCCCTGCGCCTTAATAAAATACCTCTCGGTGTTACCACTAAACGCTCGTTTAGTAATAAGCAAGAGGCAACTAAAGATAACTAAATTAACCCTCTAGAGGTCTAATAGTGGCCTAGAGACTACTAAGAGCCTCTTTAGGTCTAACAGCCTCAATAGGCTAGTATCTTTAAGGCATTATAATACCTTTTAAAGACTTAACCCTAATAGGGTTAGTAAATCATAGGAGTACTATATCGCGCTATAGTACTAGTGCGCTAGTATTATTAAGTAGGAAAATATACCTTATAACTATGGCAAGTATGCTTAGTTAGTATTATTTATACCGATTTTAGATAAAGAGTAGGCTACTTTTATTATTATAATAAAAGAAGGTTTATTAAGGCAGAGTATTAAGCGTAGAAGTATCTATAGAGCTTATTTAATATTAACTCTTATATTAAAAGGCATTAGGCATAATAGCTTAATTATATATATAACTATATTTCTCTAACTAGGTTACCTTACTCTACCCTTAGGTATGCTATGAGGTTAAAGTACTTTTTAATATAATATATATATCTTAGCTTATATATAAATAATAGTATTTTTAATAGTAATTTTAATAATAAATTCTTTTTACTATAAATTACTTAATTATTAACTCAATTAATATAAAAAACACCTTAATAAACTTATTTTTTATTATAAATCTATATATTTAAAATTAATTTAGTTTTTTTTTTATAATAAATCTTATTATTATTTTAGTTATAAATTTATAACTCTATAAATTATTATTTTATTAAGAGCTATCTTAATTATAAGATCTTTTTTATATTTAAGCTCTTAATTAATTATGTCTTAGGTAATTAGATCTTAACTTTAATATTTTTACCCTTTGATTTATTATAGCTGAGAATTATTTAAATATTTTATTTAGAAATAAAAATATCTAAGAGTATTATTACTTAAAAATAAAATATTATTTCTAATTTCCTTGCCCTAAGGCTATGGCTTTCCCCTTAGATTACTCTTTATATTATATAATATTATTTTTTTTTCTTATTACTATAACCTATACTTATTTTTTAAGCATTAAGATTAATATTATATTTCTTAAACCTAAGTATACCTCTATTAAAAGATATAGCGCTTTATTAATTTATTTAAGAGTTTTAATATATTTAATTATTTATAAGTGTATATCTTGGAGTAAATATCTAAGAATATAAAATAAACACTTTATAACTTATTAAAAATAAGATATTAAAGTTAATATATTCTTTCTTTTTTAGCGTTTTAGAAGTTAATATTTTAAATATAAAGCTTTAATTATAAGTTTAATTTAGAAAAGTATTATTAAATATATATAAATACGTATTCTTATATTTATATAATCAGTAATTATAATAAGAGCTTTATTTAATAAAATACTATAATTATTAATATTTAAATATATATTAATAAAAAGCTTTATTAGTATTAATATATTAGCTATAAAAAGTTTATTTTAGTATGAGTAATTTAAAAAGCTAGAAATCCTTAATATAATTCACTAGTTTTATAATTTAGTAGCCCTACTTAATATTATTTACTTTATATTAAAAAGCACTCTTATAAATATAGCTATAATTATTACCCAAAGAGATTAATAATTTAGCCCTTATTAAAGCCCTTTAATTAATAAAAGGGTAATTTTTAGAAAAAGGGCATTATAATTACGTATTAATATAAATTATATTAAAAAAATAAACTCTTAAGATTTTTTAAATAAGTATTTAGTAGATTTTAATTTTAATAGATTTTTATTAATTTTTTAAACGCCTTTAATAACTTAGTCTTTTTTAATAGCTATTAATTTATTAATTCTCTAAGGTATATTATAATATATTAATTCTTATTATAGCTTTAAATCATAAATATAGAATTATATTTCTTAATATTATTAATAATATATTAGCTATTAAATAATTCATTATAAAATATTTTTCTAAGTTTTATTTATATATAATTAATAAATAATAAGTTAATATATATATAACTTATTAAATAATAAATAGTTTTTAATAAGCCTATTATATTGTTAATTAAAATAGCCTAAAAATTATAATTATAATAATTAATTTTAGTTTATCTTAATATTAATTTACTTAATAATAAGTTAAATAACCTTTTATTCAGCTATTATATTTATCCCTAAGTATAATAATAAAGCTATTTATTTAAAGTAATCTTAGTATTTTTTATTTATTTTTATATAAAATACTTTAATATAAAATAATAACTTTTCTTTACTATAATAATAATAATTACCTTTATATCTTATTTAAGTTATTTCCCTTTAAATTTTATTAAAAATCATTTATTTACCCTTAATTAATATATTAGGCTATATATTAGGCTTAGTAAATTATTATTACATAGGTATAATAATAAAGCTTAGTGTTTATTATTAATAATTACCCTTAGTTAACTTCTTAGCCTTGAGAGAAATATTAACCTTAATACTAATCACTAATTAAGGTAATTATTATTAATTAATTATTTACTTATAGTATTATTAAGTATAATTTTTATAATTTAAAAAATAAATTTAATAATCTTATTATATAATTACTTAATACTAAACCTAAGATTATTTAAAATCTTTTAATAATATATTATATAAATATAATTATATAAATTAATTCTTAATTAAGCTTATTTTTATATTAATATTATACCTAAGATAAATAAAATAAATATTATCTTAGTTTTTCATTTTATTTCTTTTTTTTTTATTATATATAGTACTTAAAATTACTATATAAGAATAAATATAAATAAATAAATAAGATACTACTAAGAAGGTGCCAAAATTATTATAAATTAGATAAGACTTATAATAATCCCGACTTAGAAACATTTCTCAGCGTTCTTGCGCTATTAGCTAGGTCTAGAGCACTTAAGAACGGGCCGGTTTTCCTGTTTCTTCTATGACTATGCTTGGGTTAAGCAAACTCTCCTTGGGCAGTAGTTGGTGTTCTGACGAAACACCCCCCCCCTTTTTTTTTTTTTTAATTTCACCCATTACGATTCCACTTTGTTCGAGGCCCTACCTGTGCAAGCGCATGCCATTGATAACAATACGCATTGTTTGGTCGCTTGATATTGTTTCGCATTTTATTTTATCTTGTCGGTCTTTCTAGTAACGATCAGGGTAAAATCTCACGAATGGCGGACAGTAACCTCATTGAAGGCGACTTGGGAGGTTTATTTATTTTGTTTTTCGAGGGTGAGAACGGGTGAGTGTAGGGGCCGGGGGGATTTGGTTGATAGAAAAGGATGCCTAGTCCGATACGATGCTGCAATGACCGTTTGATAGAGTTTAGAGGAGCGAGGATTCATGAATAAGGGGCGTGGGGTACGGGTTGAAGCCCTTCCAGTGGCGCCAGTCATGAATGGCAAGGGAGACGATGAATCATCGAGGATTGGAAATACACTGTGATGGTTCTGATAGAGGAAGACCGAGAGATGAATGCATGGCCAGGGAAATTCCTGCAGGACTGGGCAATGGGGCAAATGTATCTGGACGACGTTGATGAATGCGATGTCGTATGCAATCTAATTGTTGCAGGGTAGGCCTGATATTCACGGCCTCATGAAACAACTACGTTAGTAATCTAGCCGTATGCTTTAAGCAACTCTGCGGGATAGAGTACCCCGCACAAGAGATAACCTCAGACAATAATCAATTAACACACTATTGCTGCTCATTATCGTTTACCTGATCCTTGATCCTTTCAGCACGCTCAGTGCGACACTAATCATTAATTGTGGTGGATAAGATGGGCCTCAGCCATGACCATCTGCGCCGGGCCCCCCCGCTGGCCTGGTGTGGCATCCCTGCCATTGGAAATCAGATTCCCGTCTAGCAGACCCAAAGACGTCCCGGCAGACCTGCTCGAGCTCATTCTCCGGTATCCATGGAGAGTAGCAATATGCTTTTCATTATCCCTTAGCTCTTTTCGCTCGATCGAGGAGATAATGAGCCACCTGGCACGGCGGTGCCGGCCATGTTCTTAAAAGCAGTTATGGGAAGTTTCCGCTCATTGGCATTGAGCTCACCACCCATCTTGACGACTTCCTTCAGATGGGGAACCATATCATACTCTCAGCCCCGGTACGAGACGCGGAGGGTATTGGATTACCAGTCGGCCACTTCACACGCCCCTGCAACACACCTGATAAGCGTGGAATTACTTGGGCTGACGGCCTGGTGGAGTGATTGCTTGTCCTGGAGGTGTTATTCGTCGCGTTGGTTGCTGGTGGGAGATGGGCGCTGCAAGCCCAGGATTTAATTGGTTGACGTTGAGCTCGTGGCACGGCTCGGACAGCAGTGGCTGGAGGGAAGAAACAAGTCATGAACGTCGATGTCCAGTTCAGGAGGGCTGAGCCGATCGTTTCCCGACATTTAGGGATCGGCAGTGGTGAGGCTGGGAGCTATTGATTACTAGCGCTTTTGGACTAAGCCTGCAGGGGATTTATGACTTGGCGATCCAGCGGTTTGCGACTAAGTGCGGGGTATGAGCGCGACGGTCTAGAATGCATAGGGCTCTATCCGGGGCAATGGAGGGTAGATGCGTCAATGGGAATAGTTCATGGGATTGCGTCAAGGGAATGTGGTACGCGGGGCGCCGCGACCTTGAAGTTGTTCAAGTCATGGAGCGACCTCGCTCGTATCACGAAGGGCGGCACGCGCCGAGCCATATTCTTGACGATCTTTATTCCTTCAACTTTCTGCGGAGACATATGAAACAACATGGGCGGACCCCGCACTTCCAAGATACCCAAACCAAAGGCCCATCACAGCAAAGCAGCTCATGGTTGCCTTCCAGACGGGCAGGATGTATGTCTCAGATGCTAAGGTAGAGCGATGGATTGAATCTCAAACCCAGGACTCGATTCGCGTAGCCCTGGCACAATACGTGCAGACATGGAGGTTGATTTGGCTGATGTGGCGCTGGCAGCGGCTGTGCTGTAATATGCGTCCCCACCCGATTTCTCCTCGACGAGAGATCAAGAAAGCGGTCAGCAAGATTCATCGAGAGAGGGTAGCACAAAGCAGCACTCACTCGAGGCCCACTGGTGAACCACAAAATGGGCCCGAACTAGAAACAGCCAACCACCAAACGTGACCTGAGTGCATCCACATCCCGGCTAGCAAGAAACCCCAGAATTCGACGTCCATGGTCCTGTTCCCTGGCCCCGCGCGATGATGTTGTCCATCCACAAGGTTCTCTCCAGCCAACAATTCTGCGTGGCTTGCCTCTTTGGGTGCGGGTTCGGCAATGTGGCGTTTGCAACGTCGAGTTTTCGTCAGGCGCACCCGGCCGCCCCTGAGTTGTGGCATGTAACACAAGTTCCCTCAAGCCAACCATTGTTGACCAGACTCACGAACGCGTTATTGGTCCGTACTCGACACGCTGGGTCCTGCACAAAGCAAAGAAAGCGTTTGGTTGACAGCGACACGAATTGAGAAAATAGCCCTTCAAGCCGTACTGCGAATTTTCCAATCGGACGGCAGCTGTGACAAGAATTGTGACAAAGCTGCGCATTGATTGGTAACCCCTTTCTTCACTCAGTATCAATCAATTGAGAAACACATCCGGCATGATCCGTGGCAGCAGCCACCGAAAGGTTCCACCCTTTCAAAGTTTCTTGGCATCGTATTCTGAAGAAAGCCGCCTCCGATATCATGAATTACTCACCATTGCATTGCTGAATTTGTATCTTCGCCCTGCACAGGCGCGAGGGAGATATAGCATCTGCCTTAACCAGACCACCTGGCGCCCCTCGCCTTATTGACATTGACTCAAGGAGCCCCGGATGCTCTTCCTCTGTGACTGCACCACGAATCAGCACCGCCCGCGCCCTGCGACGCGGCTGCCACGACCTCAATTCTCTCCCACAGAATGGCCTCCAGTCTTAATCAGTGGCGACGCTACATATAAAGGAACCCCCCATCTGCTCTGGCTGAGTCCTCTCTATCTATAGTTATGCAACGCGATAGTGCGACTTCTTTCTTGGGAACGCTGATTTGACGCTTGTCTTCACGACGTCGGACCCATAGCAGAATGTGCAATTACATCTATGTGAGCACTGCTCCGGCCGTCACGTTCCATGCTGACACCTGCCACGTGCAGAAAGAGCTGAGCTGTCAGCACCACTATTACCTAGTAGAATCGTGGTGTCCCAAATATATTGAGACGGAGCGAAGGTGCCTACCGACGATTGTTAGCAGGCAATATTGGTAAGCGTACTTGGCATTCTGGCCATTTCAGTTAACTGACTGCCCTCCAGGGGTAACGACATCTGTGGTGAGTTCTCAGGCAACAGGATCACGAAGTCGGGTATTGACAAACATTCCTGGCCAGCTGCCTGCCTCGAACGGCAGCAACCCAGCAAAAGCGCCGCCGCCCACCGCGAACATAGGCGAGGACGGCAGATTGGAGGGAGCAGTGACCTAAAGAAATAGAATGCAACGAGAAGAGAAGGCTGAGCGTGGATCCGAGCAGAGAGCTCTGGAACCTGTCGCAGTGCTGAGTTTGCTGATCAATCAATAACATCTAATGGCACCAATTCACCATGATACGCAATATCCAGGTATTAACGGATTCATCATGTCAATAGACCAGAGGCCCTCCTTGCGCAAGTGGCAAGAGGCTCGCGTCTGCAAATCGTCTGATATCAACCGCGATGCCTAGCTCTTCGCCCATCTGCCAATCACCAGCGCTTTCGAGCCAGGATGCTTTGATCAGGGTCCCGACCAGTATCCGGGCCCCGAATTCGGGAGGAAATCACAGTGGCTGGCTTAAATATGTACAGTACACATACAGGAGGGGTCACATCGGCCCGACCGGACTGTGGCAATCGATAGCGCCAGCGCCACTGGCACCGATCTATAACATTTGGTTGCAGGAGGCAACGCAGAGACAACGACGCTAAGATGCGGTTGCAAGATTGCGGAGATAGAAGGCATGCAGCTCAGCTGTGGCTTGCTGCGCCTCATGGTGCACGCCGTCAATGTTGGAATAATTGGGAGCTTCCCCTCACTTCAGGGTCACATCACAAAGTCCTAGATTGAAAGTTGAAAGTCCTAGATGGAATCGCATGGGATATAAACCCCTAGGGAGCGCTCACCATGACAACAATAATAATAACCTTGATTTTATCAATCACACCCAGCATCACTGCGCAATTCAACAACAGTCAACCCAAAGGCCTCTTAGAGCACGCAAGGTTGTGAGCCTCAACGTACCGCCGAGCAAAGACATTGTACTAAGCCATATGCTTCCAGAAAATGGTTCATGCCTGATTTATTTTTTATTTTTTATTTTTTATTTTTTTTCACACTAAGGTAAAAACAGTGGTTTCGGCCTCTACAGTACTAAACTACTCTCTTACTTTTTACTCACTTAGCAAGTCTTTCCATAATAATAGCAACAGTTATCCCTTCTTTATTTACGAACCGCGGAGTCCGCCTCCTCTGCAGGATCGGTGCAATCGGGTCCAAATGACCCACTGGGTGGGCGGGCGCAGGGTGGAAGGTGCAGGAACCCCAACTTTTGAAGCTTGGACGAGAAATAAGAGGATTAAGCAGTCGGAGTTGATGGGCTTACTGCAACGGGCGAGGCACTGGTGCCGTGCAAAGATAGATGATGAACGAGCGGCGGCGGCCAACTGAGTTGTGAAGAAACACATTAGCGACAAGGAAGCACTTTGATGCCTAAAGTAATTCGGATTCGTGCTATGCCGAGCTTCAGGCGTACTACGACTTAGAAGAGAAGCTAGACAGTGACTTCAAACTATGAAGGCCATAGCAACCAAAGGAATATAATAAATAACTACTTAAGCTGCCATTAACTGCCTTAATGCGAATTCCATGAGAGGCTGAAACTATAGTCCATCCACAAAGTGGATTCTTACTTACACAGCATCGCAATCATTGCTATCTCGAGCTTGACAACAGAGAACGGAAACTTGAAGCTCTAAGCGATCATCAGACCAACTATGTCTCCCCTCCGGACTTGGAATCGACAGCTCCAGCGCCAACACGCTTATACTGCAGCCAAGACGGGTGAAATCAAGAATTTACAGCATTTCTCATCCAAAATCACTAAACGCCTTAGGCGACCGCTGCATAATTTTCGAACCTGCGGCGATCGGTCTACGGACCGGCCCGCTGGCGCAACAGTCCAAGCATTAGCATTTCATTGCATCATCCAAGATTCCAGAGAGTACATTAGCTCGGCCGCTAATCAAGCCGTCTGCCCAAGTTCGTCCCCTAGTCAGTCTTCACGGGTCGCGGCACTTCTAACGCGGCTCCCCACATACGACGACACATCCAGACCTCGACATCCACTCTCCCTCTAGCTTCCTTACGATTATACTCCTGCCGTAAGTCGGCCAGTTGTCTTGCCTTACCGGTTAGAAGTTGGCAGACCGAGTCGCACTGGTCTATAAGGTTGGACTCCAGATAAATTCCGACTCCTGTGCGATACAAATTCCGGCGCCTCGTCAAGGCGGTATCTACCTATATTGAAAATTTTCACTTCAGGAGGCCGCCTGAATCTAAGACGTGCATGTCGGTGACTCACCAGGGGTCGGGCGATATCCTGTACGCCGACTCGCACAGGCGCATAGCTGTCGGTGATAGCGTCTTGCATACGGGGAATGTATTCTCGTACACGGGTTCCCCTCCAACGCCTCGAGAGGGGAGATCTAGCCGGCTCGCGTCTGGACGGGCACCTGTCTTCCGAGGTGAGAGGCTAAGCGATGGGAGCAACGAGGCCGCTGCAGGGGCTAGGGCCACATGCACCCTCGATTTCGAAAGTAAGGGAGACATGGGCGAAGAGAAAAAGATGGCTTTAACGCGGAACCAATCCCATTGCCTTTATTGCTTTGTCCGTCGACTCGGCTTGATCAGCTTACAGACATGTCGAGGACCTCCCTGCCGTTGCCTCTGGCCTGTACCATGAAAGCCCTCCTCCTAGCCGCGGAGTTGCGGAGGAGTGGTCTCAGACCACCTTCTGAGATATTCCCATACCGCTGTTCGTCGAGCCCTCACCTGCCCGACCCTTATCATATGTTAATACATCAGACCGGCCACCCTCCTCCTGTTATTTCACATTGCTTTGACATCCCTCCTCCCTGCATCCCTCAAAGTAATCTCCGTGATAGCGCCTTAGCACTTTTCCTAGCTTTGTATATAATGACGGGAGTCATAGGCGAGGCAGTTCTAAATGAGGGTGTAATTGCATCCCGAGTGCTATAGAAGTTGCATCTTAAGTTTATATACCTCGAATGTTAGGTTGGCCACGCAGGCGGATAGATTGTGGTAGATGTATTCTAAGTTTTAATTACTAGACTCGAGACTTGATATATCTTCCTTCTTCTTAATATGGAATTTAGTAGATATAATTTAATTCTATTTTTAAATCTTATTAATTTAAGTAATATGCTATAGGGCTAATAAATTACTAGTGCTAATAGTATTTCTTTTAGCCCAAGTAATTAAATATTCTGCCTTCTCTACTAGTAAATTCAGTTTTTTATCCCGTATTAAGTTTTATCTAGTAGATTTATGAGTTAAAAGGTTATTAGAGTTATTGTTTTACTTTAAACTTAGATTCTCTGCTATTAATAGGGGGTATCTAAAGTCCTAGATAAGAGGTAATCGCTTAGTAATAATATACCTAGAAGTTAGAGATAGAGTTATACCCTCTATGATAAGATTAGGGCTATTTTATTAATTAATAAAGTAAATTATAGTATTAATATTATTATTATAATTAGTTAAGTTAATATAGAAGTTATAAGTAAAGCTATTAAGTAAAAGATTAGCCTATATAGATATTATTTATAGCGCTAGTAATATCTACTAATAAATATAATAATATTAACTTATCTATAAGCTATTATTACGCCTATTAAAAGGATTCAGAAATATATACTATCCCAAAGGGTGAGCTATCTTCTATAGAATTTAGTATGTCTAAGGCTTTGTTTCTTATGAAATAGAGAGGGATTAAGAGGTATATCTCTTACACCAGATTTAACTAAGGTTAAAGAAGAAAGAAGAATAGTAGAAAAAAAAAAAAAAAAAACAAGGGGGGGGGGCTTTAATTATTTTAAGAGCCTAAAATAAGTCATTAGCTATAGTTCTATAGTGGCGATAGTAGCTTTAGGTTAATAAAAAACCTTAAAATAAGAAGCTTAAGATGATCGGAGGTGGTAAAAAATACATTAACTCTTGTAAGTTAATATAAACGAAAAGACTTATAGTATATAATATAGTTAATAAGTAAGGCGTAGAAGAGCCGGCAAGAGAGCTCTTTTAGCCGCTTATATATATCATAACTCAGAGGGTGGCAGGAAGACAGAGCTTGAAGGCTACCAAAGTGCGTGGACCAGAAGAGGCCGTGGTTGGGTTTCATAGGCACCTTTAAAATGTCAGAACTCACCACACGTTTGAAAGCAGGTGGCTTGGCTTTGAACCCGCATTCCTCGACCTGGCATCCTGTTCAAGGGCCATCACTCCTCACAGCCTGACTCACATGGAATTTGCCGGGAGGGACGGTGCCAGAAATATAGCGGCGCTGGAATGGCATCGACCGGTCAGGCCTGGTATCCGTGCATTCACTCGCGCGGGCTGAAACGGCACGCGCCGTTCGAGCACTAAAACACAGAAGGGATAGCTTTAGCAAGGGGATCGGAGATCCTGGCGTGGGTAGCACATTATGAATTTTGGGGAACGCCGTATTGGTCAGCCAAGTTCGAAGCATACATGCAAACCCTAATTGGGAAGTGGAGATAGAATAGATGGAGGGTTGTTCTAGACGGTTGGGCTGGTCCAAGGGGGTTAATATGCAAACACAATGCTGGATTGAAGACGCGGGATCTGGCAAGAGGTAATAACTGCAATGGTCAGAGCATACGTGCTTTAGTTGGTTACTAATCCCAGGTGTTTACATGACAAATGTTTACCAGGGGGGCACAATTGGATCCTAAATCCCATGGTTCGTCAGAGTAGATGCTGCCTCCCCGCTGCTCCTTACAATCGTGACTGAGATTGCGATCTACGCCTGCCTCTTAATGTTTTTCTTACCTAGGCTGCCAGGCGAGAGCAAATATAAGTTTTTCACGGAGTTAGTCGCATTCATCTAGCATGATCAGTTTCATCGACTTCAATATGCATCCTCACGAGTGTCGCCAGCGAAGCTCCTCTGCCTACCGATGAACAATGCCAATCCCCGGGAAACTTACTACCTCAGGCATTAGATTCTCGTTACCGCGACCAACTAGATATCGAATACCGCTGGTAACTGTGTCTGAAATCCGCCCGCCCTTTGATACTTTTGGCTTAACCGTTTTGTTGCTTTTGGTATGGTATTAGCTGGCTGCGGGCCTCGTGCACAGTGCCCGCACTCCCTATAAGATATAGACTTCTTCTTGTATTGAGCTTTTATTTCATATGACCGGGTTGTCGGCTCGGCATTGTTAGTAGGTAGATCGGAATCGTTGTGGTATAGGGTACCTTAGATGACCATATTGACTGGGCTCACGGCTTCGGTCTAAAAAAAGGCAAAAGAGGGATAACTCAGCTCAGCATATGGACCATCCACGGCACTTTGTTTACAGCGAGGCAGCCATCAGTGTGTCCCTTGATACAGTTAGCCCGGACCGCAGTATTAACAGTGCTATTAAGAATGATTCCATGGGTGTCTAATACAATACCTATTAGTAGTTATCGGGAGCTAGGGTGTATTAATATAATGTGACTATAGTAGAACTTAGCGCTGTTGATGCTAAAATTAATAAAATTGTCAATAGAGCTATTGCTGACCTTATTGTGTTGTGTCTGCGCCTGGGGTTTGGATATGGAGCGCGGCGTCGTATATGATAATGTATTGATCTGAGATCTGGATATTAGTCATATTGTATATAAAAATGCCGATAAACCTAAGCTTTGTTAACGATAGCATAATATTATTATAGACTCGGCAATTAATCGAGCCAGCCATGAAAACCTCGTACCGTCTGCTATTAGTGAGCTTGTTCCTAATTATCCAACGGCTCGGAGCACTGCCTGTGGCTTTGTTTATACTAAGAAGTGACTAAGTTAGAACTCAGTGATAGATACGCTGTTTAATCGCTTTCCCACTAAGAGCCTTCCAGTGCTGGCCAGAAATAGCACTATATAAAATTTGTGCCCTATTATATAGACACCAGGGCTAGTTAGGATTAATTAGTACTTTATAATAGCGAAGTAAGAAGACGAGAATAATACTAAGCTCGATAAATATAATCCCGTCTTACTTATATATTAAATGCTTAGCATAGGTATTACTATTAACCCGGATTTAACCCCCCCCGAGAAGTAGCATTAATTACATCCTAAATAAACTAGTAGAGTTAAATATATATAATAAGGTAATCCTTATTATTATGGTATTTCTTACTCTCTTTATAGCCTCTAGAATTACGTTTTATATCCTTACTAAGGTATAGCTAATGCGACTTATTTATCCTATTACATACCTTATACTTATCTTTATCCCAAAGATAATAGTAACGCTAATATTTTCATTTAAATAAGATATTGCCCTAAGTATATAGAGGTTAGTAACTTACACCTTGTATTATGACCCTCGCGGTTATATTATATATTTCCCATAAAACCCTAGCTCCTGACCACTAATTATAATAAGACTAATATTACTAAGGACTAATATTATTCCTAGACCGCATTAGTCTTAGAATAATATTATGCTTTCTTATAATTAGCTTTACTTAAGGGAGCCTAAGTATATAAAATATATTTACTATACTTTCCTATATAATAGCTACTTTAATTATTAATATAACTTAGTTATACTTAATACCTTAAGTATATTACTAGATATAATAGCTTTATTATTTAAGTATAATATAATTAATCTATTTATTAATATAAACCTAATATAATTAATTTATCTATTAGGAATATATATAATTATTATATATTAATAGCTCTTATTTAGAGGATTATTTATATTATTTTAAATAATATTAAATATAATAGCTACTTAAGTAACGCCTATAAATAACTATTAATAAGTCTTGCTTATTAATTACTTATTTATATTTACCTAAGTTACCTTAATTAATAAAGAAATAAAAAAGAAAAATAATAATAATAAAGATATTAAGTAATTTTATATATAAATTATTACTATAAGTATTAAAATAAATAATATATATAAATTTATTAAGAGAATAAGTAAAACCTAATATATTTAAAATATAAAATACCTAGATAATATTTAAAATATTAATAATATAATAATTATTATTATAAATAAAAAGGATATAAAAAAAATCTTAAAGTTAAACCCCCTAGAACCTTTTAACAAAACTACTTATAAGCTACTTATATTCCTTGTTTAACTAAGGGCTTTTATAATATATTACTTAACTTAATTTACCTTAAACTCTAGTAAAATCTAATATATAATAAGAAGGCTTAAGGGCTATATTACTATATAGTTTAAACCTATTATAAGAGAGTATCTTATAGTCTTAGCTAATTAATATTTACCTTATATTTATTACCTTTACTTAGACTATAAAGCCTTTAAGATAATACTCTAATAAGCCTTTAGGACTATTAATAAAAACATATAAGCTAAAAGGGAGATTAAAATACTCTCATAGACCTAATTTACCTTAGAATATAAAACTAAATACTTTTAATTTACCTTAAAGCTTAATTAAAATTAATAATCCTTAATATTTTTTTTTAATACGCTTAAAAAAGAAATATAAATTAAACTCTATAAAGAAAAATAGCCTTATAACTATATTAATTATATTAATAAGGTAATTAAGATTAATAATTAATAATTCCTATAGAAAAAGCTATAAAACCTAAGATTTAATAATAACAAAGCTAATAATTCTTATTGTAATATTAATTAAAATAAAAAGAGATAGAATAATACCTTATATAGCATTAATCTAAGACCTATAAAACTAAGAATAGCCTAATAAGGGCCTAAGGATATTAAATATTATTATTCTTATAAAAAGGGCTATAAAGCTAATAAATATAAGAAAAAATAGCGAGATATCTAAGAAAGGCATTATAAGCCCTATAAGTAATAATTACTCCTAGAAAGTAAGAAATAAATAAACTTTATTTATTAATAGGATAAGCCCTAGATAGCTATCTATATTACTAAGATACTTAAAATAGCGCGATAAAGATATAATAAGATTAGTCTTTAACTAAGAGAAGTTATTATGCCTTACTAAGCCGCCTACCTAATAGAAAAGTAAGTAAAAGGTAATTATATAATTAATAATATTATAAAAGAATAACTCTATAAACTAGCTAAATTACTAAAGGCCTATTAATTATACCTTATTAACCTTAATACCTAGATACCCTTATTAAAACTAAATAACTAGCTAATTAAAAAAGTTGCCCTAAGATAATATATTATTATAGCTATTTAAAGGAATAAATATTATAAGCCTAGCACTAATAGTAGCTCCGCCATAGGGATATAGGCATAATAAGAACGCAATATAGCCTAGATCTAATAATATTAGTATAATCCCTATATAATACTCTAAGAAGATAACTATAAAATCCTTATTAAGGAAAGAACTAACCTATGCTATTGTATTAATCTAGACGCATAGTATATCTAATTAGCTAGGGAATAATAAAATATAAATAAAGCTAAAAATATTTATATCTAAGTATACTATAAAGAATTAATAATAAACCTTTAATAAGTAAAACTATAATATAACCCTTAGGATAATACCTAAACTATACTAATATACTCCTAATATAAGAGATCTTTTAGGTATTATATAAAGATTATTATTATAATATATATATTATAAATAAATAATAAAATAATTACTTTCTAGTCTAACTATTATAACTAAATATTAGACCTTACCTAGCCTATAAGACCTATAAATATAAGATAAAATAATAATATAAGGAAATTAATATTACTATATTATACTTTTACCCCTTAAAAAAAAGAATTATTAGCTTAAAATAATAAATTATTATTATATTATAGCGCAGTATAATAAAATAAAGAGAAGTATTAAATAAAATTTACCCTAATATAGGAATAACCCTTTATTATAAAGAAATATACCTATAATATAAGAAATAAGTACTAGTTATATATAATTAGCTAGAATATATAGTAAAGCAAAGATTTAATTTCCTAACTTATTAAGGAAATATTACTAATAAGGAATAATATAAGGGCATTTAACTATACCTTAGAAAAGACTATAGACTTATTAATATAGTCTTATAAAAATACGCTAACTATATTAGGCACAGAGACCTTAATAAGGTCTATATAAAAACATAATAGCTAGACTATACCTACCCTAATAATAATAATAAGGCTATAAAATAAAATTATTAAGAATAAATTAATAACTAAGCGAATAACTATAACTATAATACTTATGTAAATAATAAATATAAGTTTAATTATTATAGCTATATAATATTAAAAAACTAAATACCTTCTTTAATATAAGGTAATAAATAAATAAATATAAGAAAATATTACCCTAAAAGGCCTTTTACTTTATAAATAAAATATATAAGTAATAATACTTAGAACTAAAAGTATAAATTAAGGGGAAATAATTAAATACTTTAATAAATAATAAAGCTAAATAAAATTACTTTAATATAATAATAATTAATAAACTTAAGCTACTATAAGGGTATAAATAAATACCTTATTTAATTATTAACCTAAAAAGAACCCCTTTTAATTATAATAATAAAGTTATTAACTATAAGATTAATTACCTTAAGGTTTTTATTAAAAGAAAAAACTAAGAGATATTATTTAATATTATACCTAATAAGTACTATAATCTTATACTTAGGTACCTATAGTTATAATAATATAACCTATATTTAGACTAAAGAATTAGCTAAGTATTCTCTTTTAATAATAAGGCACCCTCTATAATAAATAATAACTTAAGATATAATATAAGATCTTAAATTTTTATTAAAGATATTAAAGAAATTAAATAGAGGCAAATATAAGATACCTCTTTGCCTAAAGGGATATAATATAAATATTATAATAAATAGAAATAATAAAATTAATAAATAATTATAAGTATTATATAATAATTTTATTAATTAGAGGAAAACCTTAAATAAATTAAAGAGATATTAAAAAAATAATAACTTAAAAATATCTTATTATAATATTATATCTATAAGAAGCTTTTTATTAAAAAACTTAAAATAAGACTATTAAAATATATATATTATAACCTTAAAATTAAATTTATTAATAAGAAATAACCTAATTCTAATAAACTTTCTTTACTTAATAAAATATAATTATTAATATTAAAAAAATATATTAAAGATATATTATAAAAAAGATATATTAGGTAAAATATATTATTTATTAAATACCTTATTATATTTCTTTTAAAAAAGAATAATAAGCCCTAACCTTATATTAACTTTAAGATACTTAATATAATTATAATTAAAGATTATATATTATTACCTTTTATTAATAAGTTAAAAAATTTGTTTTTTAAAATAAAATATTTTATAATACTTAAACCTTAAAAGAGCTTATAACTTTATTTAAATTAAGAAAAGATATAAATAAAAACTTACTTTTTATATTAAATATAAACTACTTCAATACCTTATTATGCCTTTTAGACTTATTAATATAATTATTATATTTTAATAAATAATTAATAATATATTATAAAAATATCTAAATATATTTATTATATATTACTTAGATAATATCCTTATTTTCTCTATAATAAAAGAAAGATATATAAAATATATTTATAAGATATTATAAATATTATAAGATATTAAATTATTAATAATACCTAAGAAAAATAAGTTCTATGCCTTAGAAGTAGAATTCCTTAGATATATTATCTCTTATAATAAGATATATATAAACCCTAAGAGAATTATAATAATTAAAAAATAAAAATAATTAATAATTATTAAAGAAATATAAGCCTTTCTTAGTTTTATTAATTACTATTATAATTCCCTTAAAAAATTTAAGAAGATTATAGTAATATTATTAGACCTTATAAATAAAAATAAAACCTTTATATTTAAAAATAAAATATAAAAAGCCTTTTATATAATTAAGGAACTTATCTTAAGTAAACCTATATTTAAGATATTTAACTTATCTAGATAAATTAAACTTAAAACAAATACCTTAGACTTTGCGCTAAGAGCCTAAATTAAATAGCGAGATAATAAAGAATTCTTATACCTAAAAATATTTTACTTTTATAAATTATATAAAATAAAGCTTAATTACTTTATTTATAATAAAGAATTCCTTATAATTATTAATGCCTTTAAGAAGTTTTAATATTACCTCCTTAGAAATAAATATTAAACTAAGGTATATATAAATTATAAAAATATTACTTATTTTATTAAAACCTAAGAACTGAGTAGAGAATAACTATAATATACTAAATATCTTTTAGAATTTAATTATATTATTATTTATATTAAAAGAATAAAGAATAATAAGACTAATACTATTAATTAATAACCTAACCTAAATATTAAAAAGATTAAGATAAAAAAATAATATTTATAATTTATATAAGAAAGATATCTTAAATACTAAATAATTATTTATATTAAGTAATAAATATTATTATAATACCTAATAAATATATAAAAAAATAGGATTATTATTAATATTACCTTTAGAGAACTTAGAAGACTTATAATTAAATAAGTAAACTAAGTAAGAAGCTAATAAGGAATAATTATATATTAAAACTATATCTTTATATTATAGAAATATATAAAAGGATTTATTAAATATTATTACTAAACTATAAAATATAATAAGAAACTTAATAATAGAGACTTCTAGAAAATAATATATTAATACTTTAATTAAAAAAACCTTAATATAGGACCTAAAAGCTATATGTACTATAGAATTTGCCGGGAAAATTAATAATTAACCTAATAAAAAACAACTATTAGTACTAAATAAGATAATAGGCTAATGCCCCTATTAGAGTACCTTTACCTTATTAAAAACTATAGAAAATAAATTATTAATTTTATAGACTATGCATAAGGATATAATAAAAAAGAAAATAAACTCTTTATATTCTAAGGAGAAATTACTATCCCTAATAAAGCCTTTAAACTAATCTTCAATTACTACTATAACCTACTCCCTTATAATAAAAACTACTAACTAATATTTAAATAAATAAACCGCATTTATAATAATAATTAATTTAAATAGAAAACTAAATAATAGATGCGAAATTATATAAATTATACTCCTAATACTAAACCTATTATCTATAAATAAAGTAAAATTATAAGAATACCTTACTAAATTATTAGAGTAACCTATATAATAGAATAAGGTAATTTACTCTTAAAATAAATCTTAAAATATAATAAATAACTCTTAGATAAAGAAAAAATAAATAAATAATAAGTCCTAGATAAGTTATAATATAACCTTATACGCGAAATATATAACTACTTATTATATAGATATTAAGGAATTAATAAAACCCTAGAATAAGTTAAAATAATATTTATTTTTCTTAATATAAAAAAAAACTATTTTAGAAATTATTAATTAATATAATCTCTATATAAAAACTAAGGCATAATACTATAAACCCTATAAGAAACTATAATTACTCCTAGTAATATAATAACTATAAGACTTAATTATTATAAACTTTATTATTAAATTACCCTTATTAGAAAAACTAGCTATTAAAAACTTTTATAATAATATTTTTATTATTATAAATAGAGTTATAAAATTTTTATATTTTATACCCTATAAAGAGTTAATAATAGCTAAAGAATTTACTTATTTTTTTTATTTTTATATTATAAAAATATATAATATATTACTTAAAATTATTATAAATTAAAGATTATTATTTACTTTAAAATTCTAGTAAAGTCTTATAAGATACTTAATAATTAATTATAAGCTCTCTAATTTATATTATTAAGAAATAAATAAATAAATAAAGTATATAAATTAAATACTAAAATAATACCTTTAATACTATATTAACTATAAATAAACTAATTAAATTAAAAAGCTATTAGCTATATAGCTAGCCTATAATATAATAATAAACTAAAGTAAAAAAATTATATTAATATATACTAACTTTAGATTTACCCTAGATGCCTATTAATAAATACAAGATATATTTATTAATCTTAAAGTAATTTTTATTTATAATTAATTATAAAACCTATATAAAAAAATAAAAATAATAATTAAATTTATTAGAAATAAAATAATAAATTATATTAATAAGAAAGAAATTAAAGGATTAATCTTCTTAAAGAGAGATATAATTTACTTTATAATAAAAAATATTAAAATAAAATAATAAAATAAAAAACTTAACTATAAGTATATTAAACCTTATAAAATTAAATAAAAAATCTTATAAAATAACTATAAATTAGACTTATTACTAAAAGTTAAGCTTTACTTAATTATTTATATCTTATTACTTAAATTAATAAAAATATTATTTAAATTAAAACTAAAAATAAATTAAAAACTAAAGTTAATAAATTAAAAAAATATATTATAAAAGCTATTTTTAATATAAATAAAATTAATAATAAAATAATATATTTCATTAAATATAAAAATTACTTAGACTTTAAAATATATAAAAATTATTAAAATACCTTATTAATATATAATACCTTTTAAAAAAATTTCTATTAATAATATTAGGATTAAATAAAGGTAAAATATTAAAGAAATTATTACTTAGACTAAAAGATACTTAATTAATATTATTAAAGATATAATTAACTTAGAGATTATAAATAATAATACCCTTATAAGTATCTAATATATTAAAATATTATCTTATTATTTTACCTCTTAGAGACCTTAATAAATAGCCTCTAAATACTTTTCCTTTATCTATGCCTAAATCTTATAACTACGCGATAAATAACCTATAATAGCTACTAGGCGAGACTATAATATAGCTATCTCTTTATAGAGCTTTAATAAATTATTATTAGCCTTACCTTTATTTATTTTTAATTTTTTCTTTTATTTTATTAAGTTAATAATTATAAGATAATATTAGAAATAATAATTATAATAAATAAAAAGGGTTAAACTTATAGGATAATACTATATATATGCTATTATAAGACTTATTATTATAAATATACTTATTATAATAAATAAAATTTATAAATATTAGGTATTTTTTACTTAAATAGAAATAATAAATATAAAGTATATTAACCTCTTTATTAGTAAATTTAATAAAAAAAATAAATATATTAATTTTTTTATTTTTATAAAAAGATTATTTAGAGATATAATTAAATATTATATAATATAATAATAAAAGGTCTAAGTTAAAATATATTAAAATAAAACTAAGAAAATAAAAATATATAAGTCTTAAAGATAAGACTTAATAAAGAGAAGATATTATATTATACTTATCGCAATTATATTATATATTTCCTATAAAACCTTAGCTCTTAATTACTAATTATAATAAGACTAATATTACTAAGGACTAATATTATTCCTAGACCGCATTAGTCTTAGAATAATATTATATCTTCTCGCGATTAGCTTTACTTAAGGGAGCCTTAGTATATAAAATATATTTATTATATTTTCTTATATAATAGCTACCTTAGCTATTAATATAACTTAGTTATACTTAAAACCTTAAGTATCTTACTAGATATAATACCCCTATTATTTAAGTATAGCGCGACTAATCTATCTACTAATATAAACCCAGCACGACCGGTTTATCCTTTGGGAATACATTTGATCGTTATACCTTGTGATGCCGAGGAAGTTGATAGACCTTAGAGGCCGGCAGCATGGCCAGGGCTTGTGCAGGTGTAGCAGTCAAGGTCAACGAAAAGGATCTCAGCAACTATCCAGCTGGACTTCACGATGTCTAAGGTTTCAAAGGGCCTATTCACTGTACCATCGTATCTAGCTCCAGGAGCATATACTCCTTGTTCCGCGACGGGAGATATCCAGAGATTATTATCCGCATCCTAGCCACCAGCAGATCAGAGGCCGGCTTTAGTCACTCATTTAGCTCGAAGAACCGAGAAATTTGCTATGGCTCTTATCCATCTATCTAGATGATACAGAATATTCGTGCACCTATAGCGCCAACCGCTCGCCTCTTCTACTATCCTTTTCTAGCGCCGCTCAATAGTCTCAGTGAACAGAATATCCACAAACGAAGAGGCAAGATTCGCTAAACTCTTATGCGTCCTAATGTCGCTGAATATCTATGAGCCTACCTGAACGTTGGTTCTAAAGTGGCCCATCGACCGGAACTTAATCCCTGCTGCTAATGATGACTTCGAGTTAGTCGGTCCGATCGCAAACTGCTCTCGGCCTCTAGATCCTAGGTTGTGCCCTTTTCTCAGCTTTCCTTCTTCAACATCGACCGTGATTTCTTCAAACACCATGATAACTCCATATGACGGCCGGGCCTGGAGTGAATCTTCTCAAGCTTGGTACGTTCTCGAACTATCTGCCGAATTTATCCACCGCGTTCGTTTGGCATTGCCAGACGGGCCGTTGGTACGGAGTAACGCTCACCTGAATCCTGCCTGTGGCGCTCTTCACCCTGCAACCTTTCGGTATGCTTAAGCGGCTTAAACGAAGCGCCACCGCCCAGACATGGCGGCAATGGGATGGATGAGAACGGTGCTCCTCCGAAAACACCCAGACACATCGTTCAGTCACGGAAATAAAAGCACGTTATTTTTGCATATCAATACTTATGGTCCTCGCTTTTGCACCAGCTTAGCTGGGCTGGAGCTAACTGTTTGGAACTTTATGATCGATGCTAGGCTGAGTAGACGAACATAGCTAGACGACGTATCAGGACTACAGAGCTAATCTCAGTGCCATTCGGGGAAGACAGAGAGCGGAGGCGCTATACCAAATGTAGTTTTGGACGGACCTGTCCAAGTCCGAGAAGGACGGGTACGGAGTACTATTGATCGCCCCAATGCGACCTGGCGAAGCACGGGCCGCCTGCTTCCGCGTCCCCGCCGGCCCCTGTCGCGGCCCGTTCTCACGAGTTGGAATCGAAACCGTTGTATGGACGCCTTGATAGAAGGCCAATGCAGACGCCAAAGCCATCAGAGCTTCACACTACATTTAAGCCAGCCGGTAGCTTTGACACGGGCAGAACGGTCTGGAAGCGTTTGCTACGAGGCAATGACGACAGTATCAGGCGATTAGCCCACCCTCGTCTAGACACCGGCCGGTCTTGGGCCTTGGCGTGTTGACATTCCGCTGAGAAAATACCCGGCGGGGAGGATGAGACGAAAAGGTAGTGGCCTTATTTGGCACATCAAGATCTGCTGACTACTAAATGTCTAACTTAAAGCCGTCCCGACAAGGTTGTTGTCGCCTTCGGTCCGGATACCCGACGATGCCTCACAAGCGCTAAACACGCCTCAAATACCCCGACACGACTTCCAACAGATCAGAAGACTTTTGCTAATCACATTCACAAGCCACACCTCATGGAAGCCATTGTCTGTGCCTGCTTGAAGGGCATCGACGACACGCAAAAGAAGCCCGTGCTCCAACGGGTCCAGAGCGAAGTGGCTCCGACAGTGCAATCGTGTGATGATAGGCCCCTCGGGTGAACAGTGGCATGGGTGATTGTTGTGGTCCACGACAAACAATCAACAAAAGTGTACTGATAGAGAAAGAGTCCAGTATTGACGATATCTCGTCTGTCAGCAGGGGTGGGGTTTACTGAAATGCAACACAACGCCGACGTGATCAAAGAGATCCCGACACTTTTTTTCTGCTCTCCTCCCTGTACGCCTCGACAGAAGGGATAAATGAGATGGGTCGCATCGCATCGTCCCGCAGGTCTGGAGCGAGAAGCAGCAAAAAATTCTCCGCCCAGATGAACCGGGGCCTGACCGTCTAATCCTTGTACGGAGGAGCCAGGAACCAACGCCGGTCTCGCCCAATAGACAGTCGACATCGCTAGCCTATCCGAAACAGGACTTGATTGTGATAGCTCAAGACAAGACATTAAACGGTCACGCCGCATAGAGAACAAGGGAGAAAGGAACTTTTTACTCTCGCGTGTCAAGGGCGGCTCCTATGCCTCGACGAGATTCTTGACGCCCTTGTCGATGGCAATCATGCAGCGCTAGGGAGGAAAATCAGGTCACAGCTTCGTCATGGCGGCGCCAATACTGGCCCTGAGCGCATTGTCGACTTGGTGGCGCGATGTACCGAGCGCCAGTTGAGGGCTGCAAAAAGAAAAAATCTCGACGCGCCGAACACTCGCCGCGGCTTTTCAGAGCTTGGCACAACCTTTCTCCTTCCGAAGCCCAGGGCCACCGTGCACATTGGTTGTCGCCCTTTACCACTAGTACAGTGGGATGCAAAGAATATGGAACTTGTATCTTGTACCGGCCTAGGTTATCTAGGCCTAACCGGGCAGTTAATTTATTTATACTGCTCTCTTGATTGGAGCGGCCCATATTGGCAGGGGATAATTCCGCTAAATTAGCCAGCCAGTACAAGATACAAGTTTTATACTCTTTGCATCCCACTGTAGGAAAGGCTCTAGCCCCAGTGATCAGACTCCCGACCAGTTGCCAAGTACTGGAATATGGTCGGGGCTATCCAGTCCGCATCCCGCCCCAGTGTTATGCCTCTAACAGCTAGCGCCTGCCGCAGGAGGCTTCAGGGAGCGTGCTGTTATTACTTTGTAACCGGTCGACTCTTTCCTGGGGTGGAAGACAGTGGGAAACCAAGGTATCGTCACTAAAAAGTGCTCTGATTGGACCGACTACCCTGTCGTGACCGCCGCGGAGGCAACTGAGGAGATAGGCCGCGCCATTTCTATCTTCTCTCTTGGTGCCTTTTGCTTCTCGTGCTAGGCTTTTTTGCTCTCTCTGCTGGAACCAGGGGATGGCTTACATTCCATCAATTAACAATACATAATACGCTGTCACCTCCCCTTCTCCCCTACAGAGGTTGCGGAGGCTAAACATCCCTTTGCAACCACATTCGTTACTTCCCTACATCCCCGCCGGCCCTCCCATCAATCCGTACAGCTCTGATTCCCAGATTTCTCTAAGTAAACATCGAATAATGGCGGAGTCGGGTTCCAAGGAAACCGCAAAAGCCGAGCCGCGTCTTGATGCCCTCGGCATCTTCTGGATGGTCTTCACCTTCGCCTGGACCTTCATGCTCGCTGGCGGGATGTACTTTCTATGGCGTCGTCGCAATATGCCCTTGTTAAGGATTCGAGGCCTGCCGCTGTCCTTTACTGCCATCATTCTCCTCCACCTCTACTGGGGTGCTGTCCAAACCGCTTACGTCTGGTTCCCTCTAGTCACACCCCAGGTCGAATACTGGGTCATGAGCACCTATCTACCCTTCGGCATTGCTCTGTTTCACGCTTCTAACAGCCGATTCCTCCATATAGCCAAGACCCAGAAAGAGCTCTTCGCCGCAAGCTCACACGAGAAGCCCCGCCGAGCCAAGTCAGGCCTGAAGGGTCGCTTCCAAACCTTCAATTACACCAAGAAGATCCTTATCCTTGTCGGTCTGGGCATGGCCTTCCAGGTACGACTTCATGCTGCATCACTGGACTGGATGCATGGCTAACTTACACAGCTTTTTCTTACAATCTTTATGTTTCTTATCTCGCGAAAGTTCCACCCTTCCTTTGGCATCCCCGGCACTGAAGTCACCGGCACTGAGGACTACCAAAAGTCTCAGATGGGCCGCGGCTGGGAATGGTACGCCTAATATCTCCCCGAGAGCCATCCAAATACTGACCCGTACCCAGGTGGCCGTCCGTCTTCTGGCAGTTCTTCTGGGCATGGATCATTGCCCCCTACATTCTGTGGAAGTCTCGTGATATCAACGATACCCAGGGATGGAGGACTCAAACCGTAGCTTGCTGCATTTCCAGGCCAGTCTCCCTCGAGGCTATGCTCGACTCCAAGCTGACCTAGACATAGTCTTCATGCTACCCCTATGTGGCTGATTGCTTTGTATGTTCCTGTTATGGCTCCCGTCAACCACGTCTGGGTTCCTCCCCAATGGTAGGCGCATTTTATGATACTTCCGTCAGGCATTGAACTCTGACTAACCGTTTGCTAAGGATTGCCCTCTCAATCATATTGCTTGAGATATTTACCGTCTTCTTTCCTTGCTATGAGGTTATCCAGCACCAGACCCTGCGACAGGAGACCCTTGACTCTATCGCCCAATGGCAGCTCAATAAGAGAGTTGTCGATAGGGGCGCCAGGTCAATGGTCACTGGATCAACCACGGTTGCCGGCTCCGCCTTGACTTCCTGGTCCAAGGACAGCCAGAGCAGTGGCTCCGGCGAGAGTATTCTTACTATGGAGGCCCTAGAGTACGTCCTTAAGCGAGACCCCGAGCCACTACAGCAATTTTCCGCCCTCCGAGATTTCTCGGGTGAGAACATCGCCTTCTTAAGAGCCGTCGCCGAGTGGAAGTCCTCGCTGCCCGCTGGCGTCCGCGACCCCGAGAAGATCAAGGACGCCTGTGTCCAAGAGCTCGTCCGCGAACGATTCAACAGCGCCCTCCGCATCTACACCAACTTCATCAGCTCCCGCGACGCCGAGTTCCAGATCAATCTGTCCTCGCAAGACCTCCGAAAGTTGGAAGTTGTCTTCGAGAGCTCGGCCCGTATCCTTTACGGCGAGGAGCGCCAGATCGACCCTGCCACGCCCTTCGACTCGTTCCAGATGACCTTGACAAAGACCAAGTCGTCTGCGGCGTCGACTCACGGCTCTGAGACGGGCATCATGCAGACTGAGTCGATCAACAACTGCTCGGGGTCCATCAGCGACAAGGCTCTCTACTGGGGGGATATCCCCGAGGGCTTCAACGCCACCATCTTTGACGATGCTGAAGGAAGCATCAAATACCTCGTCCTGACCAACACATGGCCCAAGTTTGTTAAGGACCGGCGATGCTCGACCAATTCTAACGCTACCCTCGAGGCTGGAAACGGTATTCCCGCGGCTCGTTGATTGAAGGCATTGAAGCAAAGTACGCGTGTTTTACGGTGAATTTTCTAGGCGATATTTCACAACTTGAGAGGGTTTTTAATGCTTCTATTCTATTAATGAAAACGCGACTGGACCATCAGTCTTCGTCTGTTACTCTTCTGTTAACTGCCTCAACTCGTGTCGTGGTACTACACTTTTGGCTGTCAAATCCACCGCTGCTTGGCTTCAATCCATCGTTCAACTTGGCACGCCGGCGGGTGGCGGCCGCGAGGTTGTCGAGGCAGACAACGATGCCTTGTGTCGCCGAATCAGGGTGGCTCAGCGCGACTTGCAGGCCTCCGAGAGCCCCTGTCGCTTCTGCATCGAATACCTCGGCGGACCCTAGGCGACCGGAGCCGTCTAGAGCTGACCGGTCGCCCTGCCGGATGGTGAACTCATAGCTGGCGGTTCCGTCTTTCGACAGGGAACCGTCTGAGTATACAATCAAGGTATGTTGTGGCACCGTACTTAGCCATTGATGGGAAGCCGTTGCTGATTACTCTTTCGATGCTGTTTGTAGCGGTGTTGCTTGGTCGCTGTCGGAGCGTTGTTGGATGAGCAGTGGTCGTACGCGCGCGGTGAGGAGTTCATCTGCTCGTCTAAGTCGTTGGATCAGGAGATCACGGGTGGTTGAGCCAGTCGTACGAATTGCTCATCCAGTATTTACCTGGATCGCCTGCGGGATCCGGCCAAGGTCGATGCCCAGTGTCGCATATTACCACTAGGTTCGTGCGACCGGATATGAAACGCGGACCGGACTTTGGGGTCGTATATCCGTTTTCACATCCAGCTTATCGCATTAAGGATTCTAATCCTAACGATATGAGCTTAAATAGCTGTGCCTAAACACATGGCTGTTCAATTTTCCTTTGTTCTTCAGATAATTCTCATAGATTGACTGGTGCCATAAAAGATCCCTCTGGAGCCAATTGTCTGACACCTAGTTTGCTGCAAATATGGGTCCGGATGGCATAGCCGATCTAGTTTCTGGCCGGCGCCTCGGCTTCGAGCCGGACGAAAACGCGGTGGTCGTCGGGAGGTGAGGTAAGAGGAGCCGGTTATCCCTGGAGACGCTGGCCTTTTTCTTGTTGTTGTTGTTGTTAATATGGGGGAGCATTGTTCGTGGCTAAGGTCGTAGGCCGAGTGGGAGGGCGCTCGAGGTTCGCGGCGGCAATGCTGCTGTAGGTCAGTACGGGAGCAGATTTGGTGTTGGCAAGTGCCTAGTTCCGGAATTCCAAGAAACCCTTGGAAAAGTGTTCGGCAAAGCTCCGCTCCGGTCCAGAGGTGAATCATCAAGCAGTCTGTGAATGATACGCAAAAGGCTTGGAATAGTTAGCTTGGCGTTTTATGCCTCCACCTATTCACGCGCGAGTCTGTTGGCTGATTCGAGAATAGAGATGGGACTAGCTGCGCTTCATGAGTTGGGGCCCGGCAGGTCAGGAAAGTCGGCTTGTTGCGCTCCTTCGGTAGCTGCAGGGTAGGAGGCCGCATTGAGCGGCGACGAAGAGGTCTGAACTGCCCTCCCAAAGGCGGGCGGGCTGGCTGGAGGTGGCAGATACCATCGCCGCCGCTGACGGCTACCCGGCGCGCAGCTAAACGATTTATAGCGCACTTGATAAGCAAAAACGTGAATATTAGGCTACTTTCTTAACATTTGTGTGTCAAGAAAGTAAGAATACAGGGGAAGGTGACGAAGTTGTGAATCCAAACTCCAGTCTAGCTACAGGGTATCCTCACCATGCTTTTACGTTTTGGGTTACGTTGCCACGAGGGCTGCTGCCCGCGCACGGATGAGAAATGCATACATAGGCACAAGAATATGAGTTTATCAAAATACAAGGGGGACCTGCGGGGTGGACAGTCTGCATGTCCATAATCCCAAGCCGTCAAGTTTGCGACTGGCCTTGAACTCTGGAATATAGCCTTGGGCGGGGCCTTGAGCCGCATCCCCTTAGGACTCGGGATTTTCTAACTAATAAGGTTTGTAATCATGTAGGAAGGCCCGCGTCTTATCTTGTCGCGTCTCATATCAGTTGTCCCGGCTAGATTTGTACAGTAAATACAGACACCAAGATATGCCGCTGAGAATCGAAGACGCGCCTCCTCGCCAATCAAGGACCCAGGGTATCACGAGGCTGCAGACCTAGGTGAAAGCGCTGGGTCTCCCATAATGTGCACACAACAGTGTATTGGCAGCGCTAGAATGCATGGATTCAGCATTTGAACGCCATGAGCTTCCCGCCTATTCCGCACGCTTGAGCTGGGGGTGCACGGAACTTTCCATATGCACAACTTGGCCAGCAATTCATCCCACCAGGCGCTATTGAACCCTGGCGATGCGTTATTCCTGCCGGCAATGTGGTTACGCTCGGCGAGCCCTACGGCTGATATGGACGTTACAGTCAATCTCTTTTTCCACGGCTTAGAGAGAGCGTACTCAACTGGCCGTGATGTGTATAGAAACAGGGATCTGACAGCATACGAGAAGGGGTGACAAGACGTGGCACGCGTAGTAAAATGCTTCGGAAGCTTGCACTGTGAAATCCGCTAGTTCTATCTGGCGAGGCTTGTGGATGAGCTGGCACACAAACAATCCCCATGAAGAGCTTTATGAAGGGGACCGTTGCAACCGTTACAGAGACGGCGTAGTGCCAGCTTGTATGTGGGCCTTTTCAGAGAGGGATGCCGTTCTCGTGGCGTTGGCGCCATTTCCGGTTGGCGGCTTGCTTGAGTCACCCCAACTTACCAGAAAGTTTATGGGTGAATAGTGCCGTGGAAAAGATTGGGGTGAATGTTGGCAATGGTATAAACATACGGATGCGGAAAAGCATTGGCTAGAGACAAGGGCGGAGTGCACCGAGATCGCCTCCAGGTCTTGGTTCTCATGATGATGGTGGGAAGAGGCGGCTGCCCCTTGCAGCAGCCCCCAACGTTAGTGACGAAGGGCGCACATCATTAACTGCCAAAGCTTGGGCGTTAAGAGACCCAGTTGCGAGCACGGTATTATTTCCGATCTAGCACAAGCGATGGGTAAAACCCTGGGCGGAACACTTGACCGCGAACCGGACCCGCCACCAATTTAAGTCTTTGGCTCGGCGACCAGGCATGTTGACAGGCTTTCCGATGCAACCACAATGCCTACATAAAAGCATTCTGCGCCCGTTGTATGAATTCGTAGCTTGACTTAACGCCGTCATCTTTGCTTCATCTGGGCAGTGCTCAAGCCACCCCTACGCAAGCCTGCTCGGTTACTCCCCCGATCAACTAGCTCAACACCCCAGACGGAAGAGAGATTGTCGGTGGCGTTTCAGTCTCAATTCCTAATGGGTCCTCGAATCACAGCCAAGCTTTCACACCTGGCTAGTCCTTGGGTGTTAGTCCTGGTTTGATGGTGGCCATGGTGGCCATCCTGGTATAGTGGGAAGGGCATCTTGCATCCCAAAATGGCTTCCGACTTCGTAATGAATGACCAAGTCATCTCAAGTGAATCCCAAAGCGTGGCCAGCCTGTCCTAGCAACCAAACTCGACAGAAGCAATGCTACCGAGCTTCTAAACTCCATAAGCCGTGCCCCCATTCGTAGGTGTCAGTTAAGAGCCGCCCAAGTCGCATTCATGTTCCACCCCGCCAAGTAAGAATCCTCGCTCTCTAATGCACGGTGTCAGCAACTTGCCGTTGCTATTCCGCTGGCTCTAGTCTCATCACGACTTCCTACGACTTGCTTGGTGAGTATCAGAATCACATCGTGCCCCAGAGCTACAATGCCGGCTTCGTCGCTCTCAGCTACGTTGTCAGCATGGTCGGCGCAGGCTCGAGCC
>JBBEOF010005261.1:0-61369 GCA_037576055.1 Fusarium sp. M6JPR69
TTATCTTTCGGTCCTGGGACCGACAGGAACGAAGTTCGGTCCCTACGGTCCCTTGCTTAGTCAAGGTGTTCTGCCAGGCTTCACCGCCTGACCCATGTCATGGCCGTGACATAAGAAAAGTAAATTTTATATCTTAAAAGTAGAATTTCTTAGATATATTATTTCTTATAATAAGATATATATAAACCTTAAGAAAGTAATAATAATTAATAAATAATAATAATTAGAAAATAAAAAAAATTAAAAAGAATTAAAGAAATATAATTTTTTTTAAGTTTTATTAATTATTACTATAAGTTTTTAAGGAGATTTAAGAAAATTATTATATTATTAATTAACCTTATAAGGAAAAATAAACTATTTAGATTTAAAAATAAAATAAAAGAAGTTTTTAATATAATTCAAGAGCTTAGCTTAAGCGAATTAATACTTAAGATATTTAACTTATCTTAATAGAGTAAACTTAAAATAAATACCTTAGACTTTATATTAAGTACCTAGATTAAATAATAAAATAAAAAAAAATTTTTATATTATATTATATTTTACTTTTATAAGTAATATAAAATAAAACTTAATTACTTTATTTATAATAGAGAATTATATATAATAATTAATACCTTTAAGGAATTTTAATATTATTTCCTTAGAAATAAGTATTAAATTAAAGTATATATAAATTATAAGAATATTATTTATTTTATAAAGACCTAAGAACTTAGTAAATAATAAATATAATATATTAAATACCTTTTAAAATTTAATTATATTATTATCTATATTAAAAAAATAAAAAATAACTAAACTAATATTATTAGCTAATAATCTAACCTAGATATTAAAAAGATTAAGGCTAAGAAATAATTATTATATTTTATATAAAAGAATTATCTTAAATAAAAGTTTATTAAGTAAATATAAAAGCTAATACCCTTATTAAAGTACCTTATACTTATTAAGAAATATAAGTAATAAATTATAAATTTTATTAATTATATATAAGGATATTAATAAAGAAAAAATAAACTATAAACTTATAAAAAGAAGCTTTTTATTTTAATAAAGTATTTTAAATTATTTTAAATTATTATTATTATTAAATTATATATTATAAAAACCTAGAAAAAATAACTTAAGTTATATAATAATATTATAATATCTATAAGGTCTTATATAAAGTATAAAGAAAAATATTTTAATATAAAAAATATTATAAGGTAGCTAAATAAGTAGCTTAGAGATAAATTTACCTCTTAGAGAAAGAATATAAGAAATAAATTATTAAATAATTCTATAATATAAACTATAGATACCTAGAAAGACTAATAAGATATATTAATAAGTACTTTCAAGGAGACTTCTTATAAGAATATTATAAATAAGCCTAGAATTATATTATCTATAAGTATATCTAAAAATAAGGGAAACTATTAATTTATAAATAAAATAACATTCTAAAAATACCTTATTAAGGTAATAGAGCTACATATATAGTAAAATAAGGTTATTTACTCTTAAGGAAAACCTAAGAGTATAATATATAGCTCTTCGATAATATAAAAATAAATAAATAATAAGTTTTAAATAAATTATAATATAACCTTATATATAAAATATATAGCTATTAGCTATATAGATATTAAGGAATAAATAAAACCTTAGAATAGGTTAAAATAATATTTATTATTCTTAAAATAAAAAAAACTATCTTAGTAATTATTAATTAATATTACTTTTATATAAAAACTAAGGCATAATACTATAAACCTTATAAAAAACTATAATTACTCTTAGTTATAAAATAACTATAGGATTTAATTACTATAGATTTTATTATTAAATTACCTTTATTAAAAGAACTAATTATTAAAAACTTTTATAATACTATTCTTATTATTATAAATAGACTTATAAAATTTTCTTATTTTATACCTTATAGAGAATTAATAATAACTAAAGAGTTTACTTACCTCTTTTATTTTTATATTATTAAAATATATAATATATTACTTAAGATTATTATAGATTAAGGATTAGTATTTACTTTAAAATTCTAATAAAGCCTTATAAAATACTTAGGAATTAATTATAAGCTCTTTATTATATATTATAAGGAAATAAATAAATAAATAAAATATATAAATTAAATACTAAAATAATACCTTTAATACTATATTAATTATAAATAAATTAATTAAGTTAAAAAACTATTAGCTATATAACTAGCCTATAATATAGCTATAAATAAAAATATAAAAATTATATTAACTTATATTAACTTTAGAATTATACTAGATATATACTAGTAAATATAAAATATTATTATTAATCTTAAAGCTATTTTTATTAATAATTAGCTAAATAATTTATATAAGGAAATATAAATAAAACTTAAGTTTATTAAAAATAAAATAATAAATTATATTAATAAGAAAAGAATTAAGAGATTAACCTTCTTAGAAAGAAATATAATTTACCTTGTAATGAAAAATATTAAAATAAAATAATAAAATAAAACATTTAACTATAAGTATATTAGATTATATAAAATTAAATAAAAAATCTTAAAATATAAATATATATTAGATTTACCCCTAAAATCTAAGCTCTATTTAATCTTTTATATCTCTTTACTTAAATTAATATAAGATATTATTTAAGTTAAAACTAATACTAAATTAAAAGCCGAGGTTAATAGACTAAAAGAATATATTATAAAAGCTATTCTTAATATAAATAAACTTAATAATAAAATAATATATTTTATTAAATAAAAAGACTATTTAGATTTAGAAACTATATAAGAACCCCTAGAGTACTTTATTAATATATAATACCTTTTAAAGAATTTTTACTAATAGCAATAAGATTAAGCTTATTTAAACCTAAGGTAAACTAATTAATAATATTAAATATATTATTAGCCTATAAATTACCTATTGCCTGCTATTTAGTAATAAGTGCCTCTTCCTAGGAATAGACCTTATTCTTCTTATCTAACTCCTATATTTCGCAAGAAAATAATTAAGAACCTCGCTTATAAAGTAGGTAATATTGCTTTCTTAGATAGGCTAAGTAAGCTAGGGTTTCTTATAACTTATCTTTAGCCTTCTTAATATCTATATCTACCTTATATTAAGTATTAAGTTTTTTTAAAACTAAGGCCCTAAGTTAGTAATAATAATACCTATTAGAAAGATATAACTTATAAAAAGATAATATATTAGTATTATTATAAGATTAGCTATAATAGATATACTCTTAGTAATAGGTAGAACTTATTATTATCTAGTAAACCTTTTTAGCCTAAAAATAAGATAAGCAAGGTATAGTATTAAATCCCTTAGTATTAAAATAAGAAGCTAAAAGGGAGCGCTATATAGATTTCTTTAATTTAGATATGCGACCTAATATCCTATTAGTAAGAGAAAATTAAAGAAGTAAGTTAGTTACTTACTAATAATAGGCTATAGATATAGCCTTAAGGATAAAACCAATAGAGGGGGAGCCTTATATTATAGCCCTAAGAAAAGTCATAAGTATGTAATATAATAAAACCCTAGGGCAACTAATTAGAAGTAGATTACTAAGATTACGCCGTGATCTAAATAATCTAGATCGACGGGATCACTAAGTAATCCTTATGATCTAATAAAATAGCTAAGTATATAGAATATGCTTATTAGTACTTTCTTATATAGTAGCTACCTTAGCTATTAATATAACTTAGTTATACTTAATATCTTAAGTATATTACTAGACGTAACTTATATACCATATTTAAGATTAATACTAATAATCCCCTGCTAATATAAACCCAGTATGACTGGTTTATCCCTTGGGAAAAGATATAATTGTTATAAATATTATTAACATATACCTAGCCTATTTTAGTTATAATTATTATTATTATTATATATTAATATATAAAGATACTATTATCTAAGATTATAGCTTATATTTACTAAAAGAAATAAATAATATTAAATATTAAAAATAATTAAGAAATAATAACTTAATAATAAATAAGATAAGATAAGACAAGATACTATGCAGTCTTAGGGGCATTTAATAACTTAATTAATTTAATAAATAATAAGTTTATATATACTTTCTAAGAATATATATCTAATAGCTTCTATTAAAGAGTAAGATACTAGTAGGGCAGGGTTGGCGAAACTGGTATTCTCTGCCCTTTATGCATGAGTCTGGCTTATCTAATATCTCTCGTGATAATCCCTGAGGTCGATATTCCTGTAAAATGTCTCTTGTCTGAGCTAAGGCTTTAGATCTTAATATCCTCCCTGTATAATATTTGCTGCCCGGACGCCCTTTTTCGTCTATCTATTGCTAAGCTAGCTGACTTGGTTCCCTTGGTGGTTGCGATAAGTCATAAACGTACTTATGCTCTTACCATCTGGGATACTTTGTTAGAGTTGAAGCCTGGCCCTTATAGGATAAAGTAAGCGAATAGATAGAACGAAGCAGGGTATAGAAACTTGTGTCGGAGGTCAAATCCATTTTGCCGTCAAATGAATCCTACGAACTCGCTCTGGTTACCGATTGCAGACAGTGGCTAGCCCTTGCCCCGATAGATGGCCAAGCATGAATCTGACAGCTGATGCCTAATTTTATGCGTTTTTTGTGGCTCTTGGGTGCCTCTTGCGCCTCTTTTGCCGTCATTGACCGCTTTTTAACGCACATTTACAATAGCCGCCCACCCTGCTGCTGACGAGAGACAGTTGCGGCACTCATGTTTTATCCCTTAATCTCATTTTCACATTATGTCGGATAAGCAATCTATCAAAGAGAGACTCTACGCTGCTTGCCGCAGCGGAGACCAACAGACGCTGGCAGAGCTATTCCAAGAGCTCGATATCGGTCCCGAACAACCAAGACATCAGGGCCAGATCGACCAATCCCTTCCGGAGGAACAGCAGCCTCCCACGGTGGAAGAATTGCTCAATTCTGCGATCATGGGCGAGCAGATTGATATGGTCAAGCTCTTATTCTCAATATTCCCAGGCCTCAGCTTCGATCAGGGGCCGCTAGGCTTGGCTGCCAGGACAAACAATATCCAGCTCGTCGAGGCCATGTGCAAGCTTGACCCAGATGCCTCAAACGGGTCGTACTGTTACTTGACTCTTATTGCATACGCCTGTCAAGGGCCCAAAAGCGCGGGTGTCGTCAGCGCCCTGCTAAAGGGGGGCGCCGACCCCAACAAGCGGCCTGAACATATGCTACCATTTTCCAACGCAAACTACGCCGTCACTGGAGAGATGCCCGCTTCGATTTTTGAGGAGTTTTTTGACCACGGGTATCGGTTTGATGATAATTGCGCAGTAAGAACCGCGGTGTCGTGGAACCGCCCGGATGTTTTAGAGGTCCTTTTTAGAAGGGGTGGTCGCCTTCCAACAGCAAGGTTTGATTCTAAAGAGGAGCTAATCAAGCTGGCAATGGAAAACGATAATGTGGATATGGTAGATATGATCAATCGTGTATACCCTGGGCAGTCAAAGAAGCGAGGCTTTGTTAAGACGATAGCTAGGATACTAGGGTTTACATCTTAGGAAGGCCTCGGATATTTTGGAACTATTATTGATATATCCAACTTACTTGTCGAATTTGGCCATTTAATCGGGCAACTAAAAAAGATATGGCTCGCGGTAAAAGCACTAAGATAGAGGGATATGTAGATATAGTTATTTCTCTATATGGGGAGGTTTCTACTTGCCTAACGGCGTTGGCTATACGCCTTTCCCGCCCGGTGCTTTGCAGATTTTATTCAAGATCCTGAGCCCCCTGAGCGTCGGGGTCGGAGGTCTGGTTGGCTCCGGAGTGTATGACACAGTCTGAAAATCCAACCTTGTACATATTAGCGACGGATCTACAAACTCAATTTACCTTTACGAAACACGCGACCCGCGGACTCCACGGACCTCGCCCTCTTCATGAACCCTCACTCTTTTATAACAGGCTTATCTTGCCCACGCCCGCAGATGAGGTTGTTTATTGGCAAGTCCTAGATGACAAAAACTGCTCTTGAAGGTCTTTTTAGAATAAACTCCCAAATGACCATGTCCAGTGAAGTCAACGTTGCCATTGTGGGTGCCACCGGGAGAATTGGTTCAGGCATTGTGGCGGCCCTTCTCAATTCAAAGAACCAACGTTTCGTAATTGCACTTGACCACGGGTTGTCTGTGTTCTATGGAGGACTGATATCTGTCTACAAAATCACCGCTCTCGTCCAACCTCCTCTGCCGACAAGCCGCCTTTCAAGTGCCTCGCTGAATAGAAGGGTAAAATTGTGCCGGCAGACTTACAGGGCCCAAGGAGTGAACTGACAGGGTCATTGACTGGAATAGATGTGGTAAGCTGCATTCTGCCACCCAATTACACATTGGACCAGGTACCTTTAGCAGATGCTGCCTTGCAGGCTGGAGTGAAGCGATTCGTACCCAAGATGTGGTCTATGGTAGCGCCGCCAAAAAATGTTATGAAGATTCGGGATGCGGTAAGCGACAGTCTTGCTCATAGAGGGAGCTGCCCATGGATACTCTTTGTTGACAATACAAGTAGAAGGAGGACATCATCAACCACCTGAAAAGATTGGCTTGCCATTCAGCATCATCGACATTGGCTTTTGGTATGAGATCATGATCCCAAGACTTGACTTTGGACGATCGGATCATATCGCCTTGTATTCCAAGTACTTCTTCGTTGACGAGAGCTTATTCTCCGCGTCACAAAGAGCCCACAATATGCATGCATCCATGCTCATCAAACACATCATGCCGCGTTTCCATTCATCAGTCAACATCAGGTCAAGAAGCCGACACAGCCCGTGACTCAGCTTCAAAGTTGGAGACTCAGACATGAGGGACAAAGGCAGATAAATCCATTTAGGCTCAATAATTAATCATCGTCCCCAAAGACGTCCATGAGCCACACCACTGACAATGAATGCGGCCAGGTTCCACATGCCGGAGATCAAACACCGAAACCAAAAAGGAAGGAGGTACCTCTCAGTATGTAAGCAATTACTTACTGCTCATCTCACGTGCCCTGTGCCAGAATGCTGTCTTCACGTGACACGCCAAGGTAACTTATCTTCCCATTTCCGTACATTTCAGCCACAATTGAGCCACTGAGGCGTGATCTCACGTCAAATTCACGACATGGACGATTCAAAAGATCCATTGCATTGACAGCCGTGAAACGTCAATCAGTATTTGGATGCTATCACGTTGATTCTATTGCTTGCTTTAGAACCCTATGGTGCCATTTCGGAAAAGTCATTCGGCATCCAGGTTTGACTTTGCTTGGTGACATAACTTCTGAAATCCAGAAGAGATTCTATTTCCCCCAGCTCTTATCATGGTCATCAAGGGCCGCAAGGATAAGTTACTGCTCAAGACAAGAAGTATACGTTGGACTTTTGAATCTGAGCCATGAAAAGTGGAAGGAGTGACTCGCAAATGTCCAATCCAAACACCTTCTACTCAGGAACGGGCTTTGGTTTCCTAGCTAGTCCTAACAGTCAAGTCCACCGTGGCTGTTTGTGTATTTCTCAGCATTTGGCTTGGCCCTTTCCCTTAAGCATATGACGGAAAGAGATGTACCGTTTTGGTAGAGGCCAAGTGTGTTGATTGCAAGCCGCTCAAGATGAGATGCTTAACCTATCGATCCGGAATTGGCAGCTTGGTTAACTTTTCAACTCCATTAAAAAAAGGTCTCAATCAAGGATGACCGAGTCAAGTCATCGTCATGGTCAAGGATATTCAAGTCTTGATGTTCTTTCAAGTGGCTGAAGCCGTACAAGGCAGATGCTCAAGGAGGGGTGGGCTAGTAGCTGGTAGGAGAGAACAGTGTTTAATGCTCAACAAACCAGGCATGTGATGCGGTGGAGATTTCTGGGGCGGCCTCCTTGGCTTGATAAAGATGATGACTCGATCATCATATAGAATCCGAGTTACCAATATTATGATACAGACATCTAAGCCTTGCTATCGAAGTTGCATCACTCACCGACAGGACGGCACCGCTCAACCGGTGACTGGGTCATCGACTGTCCACCAACGAAAGTGAACTACGCCATGCAAGTCCCTCAAGACCCCTCAGACTTCTCGGTGCGTTGTTGAGAAGGGATCGCGACTGGACATCACCATGTCGCGATTGTCAGAGCCGCCTTGTCGAAGCGAAATTTAAAAGTTTACCAAAGATGAAGTTTAAGTAATCTTAAAGAGAAAATGCTCCATTCCCTCTGCGCCGATATCAACTCGAAATAGTGCACCGCCTAGCTCTCTGCTCCGAGAATTTCCACTGTCGTCTCCTGCTGTTGTCACAAACATCTCTGTCCCCACAAACTCGACGCATGTAATGTTGAGAGTAGGCAGGACAACTTCGCCAGTGACTTTTCCATCAGGTGAGATTCTCAAGACCTTGCCCTCGCCGTAGATTGCATGCCAGACATTTCCATCAACATCCACACGGAACCCGTCAGGAAAACCAGGCCCAGCATGGGTGTAGAATACGCGCTGATTGGAAATGGTACTAGCAGACACTGAGAAGTCAAATTCGAAAACCTGCCGTGTTGTCGTATGCGTATAATACAGGATTTTGTGGTCTGGAGACCAGCCTATCGAGTTAGGGACAGTGAGATTGGAAATGACAGGCTTTGCTGGCAAGGATCCATCAAACTTGTAAAGGCCACCTGTGCTGTTGTCAGACTGAGACGTAGTATCCCTATCATAGCGAACCCTACCTTCAGACTGGAAGGGACCCAAGTCAAAATCAGTCATCGTACCCAGCCAAAGCTTGCCATCGGGATCTATCGCACCATCGTTGCTTCTAACCCTTGCATTTGGTGTCTCCTCAAAGCGACTGAGATACTCGTATGAGCCATATTTTCTGTCTAGCACAGCGATGCCGTACTTGAGGCCAGCTAGAACTTTATCCGAGGGGTCGTAGCCTTCAATGTCCGCCGTCACACTGATGGTTTCGTTCAGCGTAATAGAGGTAACTGAGGCCGGGCCTTTAGCGAGAGATACCGTATGGAGCTGCTTTTTGGGGATATCTACAAATCGAATGCTTTGTGTTGCTCTTTCGTAATACGGCCCCTCGCCGAGCTCACAATGAAGGTTTAGATATGGCTCTGTCACGCTCCATCGTTGCAGGTTGTTCGTTTCCATGGTGCGCGCTGCAGTGGATGTGCACGAATGTGTGTTACATTCGATCAGAGTCGTGGTTGGCAGTTTCGAGATTCTCCAATCTTTTTCCATTCAAGGTACGTATTCTCGAGCCACCAGCCTTTCCCCCTCACGGATGAGAATTTCCGACGGATGTAGCTTCATTGGTCAATTGGCTCCGACAGAGACATCCGACGGATACTGATACTCCCCCCACACCACTCTTGCCGGGCTGTACATCACTTGACCAGGTATCTATACTTTCATCGGTTAATGGGTTGGGCCTTGACGCAAGTACAGATGATTTTAGGTACTAACAACGAACCATTTCACCAACAGGCTCACGAAACGCACAGTTTTCCGGAGACAGTTTCAGCCCACAGGATGGCATGATCAGCACATGTTGCGATCCCGGGGTCGCCAAGTTCCCCATGGGGAAACGTGCGGCTTCCAATCTAGTCCATCTCGGCTGGGCGTTATCTCGCCCCTCCTGGCTATTCCCTTGCTAATAAATGCTCTTGACCCGCTCCAAGAGGCACATCGACAACTCATCACACAACTCTTCAAGACTCTTTTGATGCCAATCCTGGATCCGTCATCTATTGCCTCCACTATGGCCACTACCGCCCAATCCGTCCGGGGGACAGCCGATCTATCCAAGATCGAGGCACCCATCACCTGGAAAGCGTATCTCTGCTGCGTCTCTGCGGCCTTTGGGGGTATCTTCTTTGGCTACGATATTGGCTGGATGGGCGGAGTGCTTGGCATGCCCTACTTCATCCAACAGTATACTGGCATGGAGTATGACTTTGACGCCAATACTCCTGTCGATAGCTCTCGCGCTTTCGCCATTACGTCCTCAGACAAGTCTCTTATGACCTCAATCCTGTCGCTGGGAACCTTCCTAGGTGCACTTGTCGCCGGCGACCTTGCGGACATGGTTGGCCGTCGTATCACTATCCTTATGGGATGCGCCAGCTTCTCCGCCGGCGTGGTCCTGCAGATAGCCAGTAGTGGCCAGTTAGCTGTTATGACCATCGGACGACTCGTTGCTGGACTGGGCGTCGGGTTTGAATCTGCCGTCATCATCTTGTATATATCCGAAATCTCTCCCAAGAAGATCCGCGGTGCTGTTGTTTCTGCTTACCAGTTCTGCATGTAAGTTGGCCCTCAAGGAGTCTACAGTATCCTGCCACACGCTGACATGCCGAGTATAGCACCATTGGCCTCCTTTTGGCAAATTGCGTCGTCTACGGGACGCAAAACTTAAGCAACACTGCATCCTACCGCATCCCAATCGGCATTCAATTTCTTTGGGCCATTATTCTTGCTGGTGCTCTGTTCATTTTGCGCAAGTCCTTCCCCTCAGGTTCCCAAGCGCTTGTAGAAAATGACTAACCAGCACCTTGCAGCTGAATCACCCCGATACTTTGTCAAGAAAGGAAAGATTCAACAGGCGGCCGAATCTCTTGCGTATATTCGGGGACAGCCTACTAGTTCTGAATACATTCAGGATGAGCTTGCAGAGATCGTCGCAAATCACGAGTACGAGTCGACCGTCACACCCGATAACGGCTACATCAACTCATGGCTTGTCTGTTTCAAGGGGCCTATCAGCAAACCCAGCTCCAACATCCGCAGGACCATCGTAGGAGCCGGAATTCAAGGCATGCAGCAACTTTCAGGCATGAACTTTATATTCTACTACGGAACTACCTTCTTTCAGCAACTAGGAACCATCTCAAACCCATTCCTCATCTCTCTGATCACAACCTTGGTCAATGTCCTCTCTACTCCCCTGGCCTTCTGGACGATCGAACGGTTCGGCCGCAGACCTCTATTCGTCTATGGTGGTATTGGCATGTTTCTGATGCAGTATATAATTGGTGCTGTTGGAACTGCCCAGCCCAAAAATGAGACGGCAGTCAAGGGCATGATTGCTGTCATCTGCTTCCAGATCTTCTTCTTTGCTACAACCTGGGGACCTGCGGCATGGGTCGTTGTGGGGGAGGTTTTCTCTCTGCCTATTCGCTCCCGTGGGGTCGCCATCTCGACGGCTTCGTGCTGGTTCTGGAACTGCGTACTTGCTGTCATCGCTCCGTATATGACTGGCGATGAGAAGGGCGCAGTCAATCTCGGACCCAAAGTATTCTTCTTCTGGGGTTCACTCTGCTTGCTAGGCGCTATGTTTTCCCACTTCTTTATCCCCGAGATGAAGGGTCTCTCCCTCGAACAGGTTGACCGCATGCTTGAAGAGACGAGCCCACGGAAGAGTGCGAAGTGGGTGCCTACCAGTACGTTTGCCCAGGAGATGGGTCGCACTGAGAAGAGCGCTACTGTTCATGCCGAGGACAACGAAGTTTGAGCTCTAGAATACGACTCGTCATATGTTGGTTGATCATTTAGTGACATATTGAAGAGTGGTGAAGGGTTGGGAACGAAGTGGGTTTATCTTTCATGACTTGGTATTGAAGCACGCAACTTCATTTGTGCTCTAACTCCGAATTCTAGCTAGATGCTATTTATCCCATTATGAGACTTACTGCTTTAACTATGGTGAATTTTGATTGTCATCGTCTTGCCTGCCACTAAAGTGAGATTGTGTCTATTTGTCTTCTTATTCTCAATAATATTAAACCCGGCGCGGAGACAATGGAATTAACGAAGACACTTAACCTAAAGTGTGAAGCCATAACTTCCCCGCATTCAAAGCGGAGATCATCGGACGGATAACTCCACAAATCAGTGCACTTAGCTGAGATGTTTTCCCCTCCGATTCCAGACACTGACACATTCATCATATCTTTTCCCTCCTTCCGATCACTCTTTTGCCGTCAGTGTGAATATGGAGGAGATATCCGTCCCCGCCGACCACACGGCCACTCACAATGCTGGGCCTCGTCCGATCCAGGACGGGATTCCTCTGCCCACCACTCCTAATTCTTCCGAAGAGTGGTCCCGTCGATCTGGTCGGATCCGAGTGACGCGTGCGTGTGACCGATGCAAGAAGTAGGTTTCGTGACGCCTCGTTCAGTCCATTGTTCCAACACCAAAGCGCGCACCCTGACCCATGCTCGCGTCTAGCTTATTCCTCACTGACTTGATATGTCAATTGCAGAAGAAAAGTGCGCTGCAACGGTCAACAACCATGCAATGTCTGTACAGATGCAACAGCAACTTGCTCCTTTAACGCCTTATATTCGAGAGGGAGACGGCCCAACGCTCGAGTCTCCCGGCTCGGACCTCCAGCTCAACTGGCAGCAGATCCGACAACGCGCAGAGAGACAGGTCATCCAGCAAATGATTCGGATAATCGAATGACCGCTACCACTCCTACTGAATTGGGCATTCTCGAACCGCCGCGACCCTCCATTCCTCAGGATGGTTTGGTCACATCAGGGGAGCCTGCCTCTCGCACTTCACCTGAGCCAACCCAGACTGACCTTCAGGGCTACTATGTTGGCCCATCCTCTGGGATGTCATTTCTTTCACGAATCCAGAAACGGTTCGACGAGACGGTCTCGTTCCCCCATGGTTTATCTGTCTTTAATTTTGGAGATGCTCCATTGCCTTATGGTGAAACCTATTCCAACTCGTCAGATACCGCGCAATCCCCCCTCGATCCGTCCTTCTTCTTTCTACTAAAGCGAGACGATACTGCCCGCCTAGTCGAGAGATACTTCGACTTTGCGGTCCCCGTGGACCGCTTCCTACATCGACCAACGATCGAGCAACGACTCGACGAATTCTACGAGACTGAAGGCACAATGCGTGATAAGGATACGGCGCCTGCAGAGACAGCTGTGCTTTTCATGGTCTTCGCCATCGCGCAAGAACATATGGTTGCTAAATTGTCCCCGTCAGGAGTCAGTACAAGGTGTGTTGATAAGTTGCTGGCTAAATCAAGTAACCCTATGTAACTGACAATTCAGTGTGCGATACTTCCAAGCAGCGAACCACCAACTATCCATAGAGCAGGGTGCTGTGAGGCTCGCAAGCGTTCAAGCCCGTCTCTGCCAATGCCTCTGGCTCCTCTCACAGTCACGAATAAACCATTGTTGGAGCCTCTTCGGTACGGTCGCACGCTTAGCTCTTGCTCTTGGCCTACACCGCAATCGAAACGCAAGATCCGACTCCATGTCCCAGGTCGAGATTGAGTGCCGTCGGAGGACCTATTGGAGCGCTTACAGCCTCGATAATTACCTTAGTACGGCCCTGGGAAGACCACGGATCTTTCACGACAGAGATATCGACCAAGAACTCCCGTCCTGTATAGATGATGATGATATCGATATCGACAGCATGGAAAAGACTGTGCCCTCTCCTACGCGGGGGTTGTCCATCACATCTGGTCCCGTTGCCTACGCGAAGTACATACCTCGGAAGAACCCGAATCCTGTAGCAAGGCTGACACCAACTTTGAAGGTTATCGCAGATACTCAGTGGCATATTGATCGACATTTACTCGATTCAGTCCATGACCATCACCCAGCGTTTTGCTCACACAGCCAAATACATGAAAGAGCTCAAAGCTTGGCGATCTGATATGTCTAATTTTCTCGATCAAGACGTGTCAAATGCTGCGCCATTAATCTTGATCTACCAGCGGCAGCGGAACGTCCTTAATCTTGCCTATTGGCATACCGTGATACTGACCAATCGGCCATTACTGCTCACTAACTTCGCGAGACTTACCAGCAGCTCCCGGCGGCGGCAGGTTGAGCAGGACGAGCGAAGAGCACAGTTCGATGACAGCGCTATGGAATGCCTCAATGCCGCGATGAAAATCGTTGGGATAGTGGATACACTTGTTCGAGCAAAGCAGCTGTTTCGAGCATTCTGGGTAAGAGCGCCTTCCTGTTAGGCACTGATCCAATAGCTTGCTGATGCGCCATATGAGTTTCTAGTTCACACCTTATTTTGCTTTCTCTGCCTGCGTCATCTTATACGTCTACACCATCCAACGGAGCAAAGACGAAGAAGACGTTTATCGCCCATACTTTACAGCTGCAGAGCTCTGTCAGCAGCAAATCAGAGAAATATCTGATGAAGGAACTCTGACTTCTCGGTATTGCCTCGTTTTAGAAGAGCTCCGTGCAGAGGCTGCGAGGCAAACAGCCCGAGCTCAGTCTTCCCATCAAGCGATGCAAATGCACACGTCACCTGATGCGAGGCCTGGAGATTTTGACGCCCTCGCACCAAATGCCGAGGAACTAGCAGCGACGGACTTTAGTATGAACGTCCCTGATCTTGCAACAATGAGTTCATTGGATGACTTGTATGTCAGTCCAACAGACTCTCTGGAAGATCTGACAGGCTGGGGCCAGTTTGATTCCATGGTAAGTATTCACCAGATACACTCCGGGGGCAATATTTGGTAACATGACTATCAATAGGTGGTATCTGGCTTTAATGGTTTATATCCGTTGTGACGAACAATGCTACATAACACGTGGACATCATGTATTCCTTTTACTCGTAGTACCTTGAAAAGATTGCCGGGTTACCAGTTGGGAGCACACGAGCGTCATCGCATTTAACTTTGTGTAGCTCTCACATCCACGTGAAGAAGCAACCTCGGAAGCCACGCCCAAACAGCGGGAAACGCAACCAACAAAGGAAGAAGAGTCGTCCAATCATTACAAGAAAAGAAGATTAAATTGTACGTTATTCAATAATTCATGAAAGCCAACCGTGTATTTCGGAGGTGATGCCATCGCCACTGTTTGGAGTGCGGGGGTGCTCACGGTTCCGTGTTGAGGGACGGATAATTCTAGCCAATCGGAACTTATCTTGGTATCCGTTGGATCACCGTCTATTTCCATTCCCGTTACCCTTTCCTTTTCCGTGGTGAGAACAAGCGGGGCTTGCAAGAGAAGCGTCCTACATCAAAGCTACGGACCTGATCCCGGACATGGTATTCCAAACTATTGTGCTCTCAATTAATTACTCTACTACACTCGACCATGTCACTCAGCGGAAAGGTGTATGGCGTGACCGGCGGGGCAAGCGGCATTGGCCTTGCAACAGCCAAACTCATCTCGGAACGCGGTGGCACGGTCTGTATCGCGGACGTCAATACAACTGCCCTCAAAGAAGTTGAGGCCTACTTGAAGTCTAAAGACCCAAAAGTTCAGTTCTCAGTCACACAAGCCGATGCCTCAAATAAGAACCAGGTGGAATCCTGGATCACCGGCATCAAGAGTCAGTTTGGTCGTCTAGATGGAGCAGCCAATATTGCAGGCATCATCGGCAAAAGCCACGGCATCCAGCCTCTTTCAGAGCTCGAGGATGACGAGTGGTTTAAGATTCTCAACATAAACCTGACTGGTATGATGTACTGTCTTCGTGCAGAGCTCAATCATATTGAGAATGGGGGGTCGATTGTCAACATGGCTTCTATTCACGCCACAACCGGTAAGCTCTCTTGTCCTCAGTCCTCGCGTATGCCCATTATGAACCTATTATCCGATGAACCTGACCATCGAAAGGCGTAGCAAATCATGCCGCCTACGCTGCAAGTAAGCATGGAGTTTTGGGCCTTACTCGCGTTGCTGCGAAGGAGAATGGTCATCGGGAAGTACGTGTTAACGCAGTAGCACCGGGGCCGATTTATACTCCATTGATGCAAGGATTTTGGGACAGGATCGAGCGGCCATCTGACGCGCCGTTTGACGAACCAATTGCATTCCGGCGTCAAGGTACTGCTGGGGAGGTAGCAAATGTGGTTGTGTTCTTACTTGGGCCAGAGAGCAGTTTTGTTAGTGGAAGTTGCTACTCCGTTGACGGGGCCTGGATCTAGATTTGGATTTGAAGGGAGTGAGACGGGAAAGCTGGAAATTGACACAAATTACTCTGCCACTAATGTAATCATACGGTTCCGTGATAAAACGCTTACCCAAGCTTTTCGTGGTACATGCCTGTTATGAGTGATGATTACACGCACATGGGCCTTTTCCAGGCTCTAGCCCACGGTTCCTGGTAGACGCAAGGGCAAACTAACGTAATTTTAAATATGTCGCTTGAGTATGTGAGTACGTGGACATCTCGTACGGCAACGGGGCGAGGTGTTCAGATCCATCTATTTCTAAGCCGCCTCTATACTAGCCAGAAACTTCTGTCAAACCATGTCCTCCTACCATTCGCGGAGCTCTCCACAAGGACCTCGAAACTCAGGCACAGGCCAACTTCTTGAATCCTTTGACAGCCGCCTGACTTCTTCTTCGTTGATCTCGATGCCCAAACCCGGACCGGACAAGATATCGATATGTCCGTCTCGCACAGTCCAGATCTCAGGGTTTGTGATGTAACTTGTGATATCTTGTCCTGTGTTATTATAGTGCATGCCTATGCCCATCTCCTGGATAGCAAAGTTGGGCAGCGTTGCATCGACCTGTATATTGGCTGCAAGAGCGATAGGTCCCAGTGGACAGTGAGGAGCAACGCCAACGTCATAAGTCTCGCAACTAGCCGCGATGCGCCTCATCTCTGAGATGCCTCCGACGTGACAAATATCGGGTTGCAGAATATCCACAGCGCCATTCTCCAAAAATGGCCTCACGTCCCATCGACTATAGAGTCGCTCTCCTAAAGCAATCGGAACGGTAGTTAGCTCGGATAGCTGCTTGATACCTCCGACGTTCTCTGAGAGGAGGGGCTCTTCGATGAAGAGTGGCTCATATGGTTCCAGAGCTCTTGCAAGACGTTTGGCCATTGGTTTATGGACTCGGCCATGGAAATCCACCGCAACGTCTAAGCCAAGTGATTTCACTGTCTCGAGCCTACCAACGACTTCTTTGAGGACAGAAGGTGAGTCCAGCCAGGCCGTGTCCCCTGTGCCATTCATTTTGACAGCATGAAATCCTTGTTTCTTGCGGCCTTGACTAACGGATGTGAGAATACGCTCTCTTGAAAAGAAGAATACGACGTACGCCTGGGCTTCGACCTCATTCGGTCGGTCACCACCAATCCAAGCGTAGACTCGGATCTTGCTCCTAACTTTGCCGCCTAGTAGATGGTATATAGGCACATTCAGCTTCCTGGCTTTTTACTTATCAGTAAATGTAGTCTCCAGACAATATAAATGATGAGTATAGACGTAGAGGAACGTGTAGGCCACTACATACCTTTCATGTCCCAGAGCGCAATGTCAATGCCAGATAACGCGCTCATAAAGACTGGACCTCCACGGTAGAAGCCGCCGCGCCAAGATAATTGCCAGATATTTTCAATATCTCTGTCTCGTTTTAGATCTTGCCTTGTGGCCATCTGAGAAAGGCAGAATGCCAGCGACGACTCAACTTACTCGGCATCTAACCCCCGGTATCTCTCAAACCATGCATCGAGGCAGCCCTCCACCGCGTTGGTATGACCTTCAAGAGAAGCCTCTCCCCATCCAACAGCGCTTGTGTCATCTGTGATTTTGACAAAAAGCCATCGGGGCGGAACGCGAAAATGTTCGATTGACGCGATCTTACCCATAGTGAAGTTGTTTGCCTATGTGAGACGGAGGGGAGTGTTTGGTGGTTGAAGACTTGATAGTCGTGGGTGCACGAGCTGGCTTCAAGCAAGTTAAGAGAAACTTGGAAGTGAGCAAGGGAGGTTCTGTGATAAAGGCCAAGGGTTTTGCTGTTTTGTTGGTCCACCATCCCCGTCATCGTGTGAGAGGAGCGGAATTAGAAGCCGGATAAGTCGAATTGGGTATTATCTAATCTTGCCGTTAAGGAGCAAATCTTATCGTATCCGTCCGCATCCGATTTTTCCGACGGCTTTTCGGAGCCGGCGCTATGGACTGGAGGCCAAGGGCTAGAGAGGTCGATTTCCGCCATTCCACCCGTACATCTCGTCACAGCGGAATACGACACTCATTGGTAGTGGCTTGCGGGGGGCTTTCTGGGATTTATGGCCGGTGTATCAAGCCTTCTCGGCTGTGGTGGGCCATGTTGACTGATAGTTATAGCCATGCAAACCGTGTACATGGCACTGCCATTGTCTACTTACTATCTGTCGAAATGCATCTCATTGGCTACAATAAGGCTACTGAGCGGTTACGGACAGCGGTTTAGGCCATCGGTGCCAAACCCTCGTAATATCGACTACAGCACTGGTACTCGCAGCAGCAACAAGTTCAAAGCTTGTTGGCTTGTAATAGAATAGTACGATATTACCCAACAGATTCATTTTCATTGCCTGATTGTACTTGCAAGTATCTAAAGCATGCTTAATACAGTTCAAAGTTTAATAAGAGAAAGAAGAAGAAGAAGAAGAAGAAGAAGAAGAAGAAGAAGAAGAAGAAGAAGAAGAAGAAGAGGAGGAGGAGGAGGAGGAGGAAGGGGAGGAAGAAACAAAGACACTCATATACCCTCCCTAAACTACAAACCAGTTCGCAGGTGTCAACAGCAATGTAAAGCTCGGGTACAAGAACTATTTACATTTGTGTCAACAGCCTGGTTAGTCCCTCTTCATTTGTGCCCCTCAAGCATACTTTGACCGATCCTTCCAACCGGGGCGAAGATACTCGCTGTCAAATAGAGGGTCAAACGCTGAACGTTGCACTCCATTGACCTTCCACGACACATCGACCGCTCCTCCCTCTTCGCTCATGGCCCAGACACTGAGGCCGATTGTGTTGTCTCCTTCGTAGTTCAGGATACCAGGGAAGACTGTCAGTCAGTTAGCTATCGAATTTCTCACATTCTTGCAGTTTTGCCTTGTAGCTGTAGCTTATGTTGGAGACTCGATGTCGTAAACTTACCAGGGAAAGTTGTCTCGTTCGATATGCAAGGCAGAGTCTTTGCAAACTGATAGCCATTGACATAAAGCTGAGCCCGAAGCTTAGCCTTCTTCTCGGTGTGCAGCTGAAAAGAAAGGCTAGCATCGTAGCCCTTGGGAACGTCCAAGGGTACTACAGTACGGTAGAAGCGTGCCCCGGCACCCTTGAATCCATCTGCAGGGGCTCCAGACTTCCACTTCTTGTCGTTGAAGCCAGGGAGATGCCAGCCAAGTCGCTCCGCATGCAGGCCGCCTTCATTGTAGGTGCCACGGATCGGCTCGAGAAGATGGTTCCCACCAGCGTTGCCGGCAAGCCTCCAAGAAGTAAAGTTGGCAGCAGAGCCATCGGCCGCGATCAGTGTGGCATTGAGAATGCCACGAGGATCAGGCGCTGCATCGCGCTGCTCCTTGCCCATGGTATCTTGGATGACAAACAAGACGTTGTCATCCTTGGTGTTAAGCTTAACATCCTTGAAGGATATCTCAAGCTCGCCCGTCTTGTTAGCCATGGAACCAAGCCAGGAGCCGAGGAATTTTCCATTAGCGTAGGCAGAAAACCCGCTGGCAAGGCCGCCAATAACGCGTAGGTAAGCGCCCTTGGGAGCATCACCTTTGGCCGCCTTGAAGCGACCACGCCAGAGGAGGTTTCCGGCTTGGTAACCATATTCATCGGCAAAAAGGACAGGGTAAGTGTCAGGTGGGACAAAATGAGGAGTTGTCTCATGGTCAGCCTCTGCAAGTGGCAGGTCAGTAAGCGCTTAATAGTAACGTCATTTCGAATGCTTACTGGTCCAACGGGAGTCATCGTAGTCTGCGGCAACCTCAGGGAGACCGTCTACCACCTTCCACTTTGTGAGAGCCGGCAGCTGGGCAGCAAGGGTTTCGGTGGTAACTTCAGGGGCTGCAAGGTTGCCAAGCAGGCTGCCGTATTTAGACTTGGAAACTTTGAGCCTTGCACCATTGAAAGTCGCCTTGGTGACCTTCTTTGGGGCCCATATTTCAACCTCAGTCTCTTCGTCCCAATCGCCGGTGATGTGAATTGTGTCGCCTTTGATAGAAGAGGTTCGCACAAGATATGGTCCATGGACCAGGACTAAGGCTTGTCAGTATGTGAGTCTCAACCTCTATCGAGGCGTTCACTTACCGGTTGAATTTTCCCACGCAAGAGGGTCATTGTTGAGGGTTGGGGCCCAGAATTTGTAAGCAGACTGACGGTCTACCACGACGGCTTGCACATGGTTGTTGTATTCGAAAACAGTCTTCTCCTTGCCAGTGACCACGTTCGTCAAGACGCCATTCTTGGTCTTGGTCAACGATTTCCCGTCGGCCTTTCCGCTCAAAGCCTTGCCGGACTTTGCGCCTTTGAGCAAGAACTCGCCTTGCTCGCCATCTGGGGCCCAGAAGATAACCACCTGGCGATCTCCCAGATCGGCCACGGTCAGGACCTCCAAGGTTGCATAAGTGATCTTCTTGCCAGATGAACCGATACTGAAATCCGTGACCAGAGTCTTAGATTCTCGCCCGTTGAGAGTGATGGATCCTGAGACTGGCACGGTCAGATTTCCAGCCTCTGTTGAAACTTTCAAGCGGAATCTGGTGACATCGGTAGAAGGGGAGTAGTCGTGACGGGTGACATAGTATGCGGCCCCGGTATCAGGGTTACGGAGCTCAGTGGTGAAGATGTCCTCATCCGTGGCGTACTTGGTGCTGTTTCCAACTCGGTCAACCTTTGTGAAGTCATGAGCGACCCGCATAAAGAGGCCAAAGAGCTTTGCTTCGTTGTACTTATCGCCAATCAAGCGGTTTTCGTGGATGGGCGCCGAATAGTCATAGCTGGTGCCAACCTCAGGGAAGCCAATGTTGCCCCAGTTGGTTCCTCCATAGACCATGTAAATGTTGACAGCTGTTACCTTTTGCGCCAAATTGTGGCGGAAGAAGAGATTTACCCAGCTTGGGCCCATGTTCTCTGCACAACCTCCTGCAGGGCCATCCCAGGGGTTGAATGAACCCCCCTGGAACTCCATGAGAAATGAAGGCTGAGTCTGGGCAACACTCTGAAAGTGATCATAATAGTTAAAGACAGTATAAGGCTCAACTGCGCCATTGATGTTGAGACATTGTGCAAGGTTGCACGTCCAGCACGCTGGATAGTGGTCAAGGCCATAGACGTCGGCCTCTCCACCAGTGTCACCATAGTCCTTGGACCACGCTCGTGTCCACATGTTGGGGTTGTTGGCCGTGAATGGAACATCAATGTCCCAATCTCTGGTCTTCTCCTCCAGCAGCTTCATGTAGCTGATAGCGGTAGCGTTGGGAACCTTCTTGTCGGGGTCGATCCATTGTTGTCCATACTCATTTTCTATCTGCCAAAAGATGATGGGACCGCCGTTGGTAACGAGATGTGGGCGCACATAGTCGGCAACCTTCTTGGAGTATCGCTCCCAAGCCTTGGTGTATGCGGTGTTGTTATCTCGAAGAGGGCCATATTCTCCGGTGGTGAGCCAGCCAGGAAAGCCGCCACCGTTTGCCTCAGCGTTACTATATGGGCCAGGTCGGTAAACGATGTACAGGCCAAGTTCCTTGGCAATTTCAAAGGCGCTAGCAAAGTTATGGGCCCCTGTTTCGAAGTCCAAGGTCTGGTTGTTGGGAGCATGCCAGCCCCAATGTTCATAAAGGCCAATGCCATTGAAACTAGTTATCTGTGAGTATACATGTTGGAACTAAAGGTAGTTTCATACACACCCAGCCGCCTTGATCTTCTCAAAGATGTCACGCCAAAGCTCAGGCACGGGGATGCGCCACAGATGCAACTATTCTTGAGCGTTAGTAGGTGCATAGATGTGCAGTTGAGTTCCACTGACCTCTCCGGACCAAAGGAAAAGCCTCTCCCCGTTGACTTTGACGCTATAGTGGTCCCTATCATCTTGTAAGCCCAGGCTTAGATAGCGGCAGAATCGGGGTTCCTGTGGATCATACCATTCGACAACCTGGTTCAAGCCATTGTCGTGCAAAGGCCACTTTTGAGCAGTAGAGTGTTCCACTAGACTTGCAATGCTGGCAAGAATACCAAGAGTATACCACACCTTCATGATCTGCGAGTGCGCGAATGCTTGTGGAGAACAATGCAATGCAGGCTTGGGTTGTATTGAAAAGGCAAAGCGACTCTCGCTGTTGTCTGATGCGTTGTGGTCATGAGCAGGGCAGTCTTTATATCAAATACATTCCGCATCAACAAGCATGATCGTAACAATAACTGCAAATCTGGGTTGTTTCCCCGGATCCCCCCCTTTCATTCACGGACGAGCGCATGGCCAAACAAGGTCCTCCGCATTGGGGTCACATCGCCCCGGACGGAAACCTCTGTTACCCGATGATTTCAGGCACTTTTATGAGTATAGAAGATCCCTGCTTCAGCCATACATCCCACTCAAATGGTGGGTTTTCTTGTTTTGCTCCGAGATCTACTCTGTTTTAATTCGTCGAGTCCGGGTGCCCCGGGTAACGAATGGGGTACGGAGTAATGGTCTGCGATTTGCAAACCCAATCGATCGTTTGAACGTGGGGTATGTTGCTAGGGGGATAAAAAGTCTAACCGTCGGATGGTCAGACGATTATCCATCGTTCGGATGAGCATCCATTGACGGGATGTATCCGTCGGAACACGGCTATCAAAGTTATCCGTGTTTCGGCTTGTATCCACTTCTAAACTCCGTCGAGGCCGAAAGTCATTCATGTATGTATTTTGTACACGAGATGAAAGGCACATCCTTGTCAGGCTGGAGAGGTCAATGTGGAAAGAAGTCGTGATTGTAGAGAGCCAAATTGTCTTTTGCAGCTTGAGCCAAGATGCATCGATTATGAAAAAAGTTGCGTTATGAGAATCCATATAGCTTTAAGCCAAAGGCAGTTTTAAGATAAGCAAGAGATACGCATACATACAAGCTTCCCATCAGGCTTTATGCCTACTTAAAGAGCCAGACATAAATAAAGATAGAAAAAGTACAGGGCAATGGAAAAGGAGATGATAAATTGGCCAACTAGCCACAATGATAGGGAGCACCTAGAATTGCGCCAACAAGTGCATACAGAGTATGATAAAGGAGGTGTTGGACCACAACGCAGCAACCTGATCAAGTCGACCTGGATCACACAGCCAGCCTCTCAATAACGTGGCTTCATTGTCGCCATCAATCCAACGCAACTCATTCTTCCTTCCTCAAGGGATTGAACCGTTTCCCCAATTCATTGCTAATAAATAGAGGCAAACACCGACAAACTGTCATAGGCCTTGCCGTTAGGGTCAAATAAAACATTGCTCGCACAAGAAGACCCCAAAACGGCATTATGGATCCATGCTGGCTCCCAATAATTAATACCAGTAGCTGATGGAACAGCTTTGAGGGTAGAAGCCAGACGGCGAAGGTACTCGACCTGACCAGCTGTGCTGAAAGGAATATCAAGCTGATCCTTGGGAAACGGGTACTCCGGGTTCGGACACGACGTGGGCCAGTTTGTCTCTACAACCTGAACCTCCTTGTTGTACTTTGATGCTAGGCTGTTCAGGGTGGCAGACAAATTGGCCATGCTGGCACCCTCACCCCAGAAGGGATAGAAAGAGACGGCAATAACATCCCAGTCGCTGACCATGAGATGACCGGGCGCCAAAACCAAGTCGTAGAACCAGTTTTGCAGTTCCTGGTTCCATCCATGAGCCAGGTGGGTTACGATCTTGGTACTTGTTCCTAGCGACGAGCTGCGAACAGCACTCGCAGCGGTGTGTAGAAGTCGAGAGAGATTCTTGGGATTGTCAATGTGTCCAGTCGGCCAAAGGAAGCCTGACGGGATCTCGTTGCCAATGGTGATTGTGTCCGGACTGAGTCCAGCGGCTGCAAATGTGTTGCAAACTTCAGTTGTGTAGGTCCACAACTGCTTCTCCAAGCTGTCGATGTCTTGCGGCCAGCCAGTGGGAATGGTTTGCTGGCCAGGATTTGTCCAAGTGTCACTGTAGTGCAGGTTGAGCCCGAACTTCAAACCAGCATCTTTTGCTCGGCGCGCCAGTTGAAGATTGTACTTGATTCCGTAGTCACCGTCAACCGTCCAGACGCGCTGCCGGACCATATTGACACCAGCTTCCACAAGAATAGTTTCCAGAGGCTTTTCAACAGACCGAGAATCCTTGTAGACAACACCGGCGCGTTCTTCAACTAGGACAGAAGACCAATCGACTCCGACATACTGCAACGTGTTGCCTGCAGCAAATGGGGTTCGTAGAGCTGTTAAGACAGCGACCGTGAGTAGAGTTTTGAGCATTTTAGTCTTGATCATGATGGGTAGGAAAACAGAGATGAAAATGCGGTAGCCGTAGCAGTTTCTCGTGGGTTCCTATATAGGATGGACCCTTTCCCTTGGTCAGTCATGACAAAGGGGCAGCTTCAGGCTAAATGAAGCAATACCCGCATCCGACGGAAGTTTTAAACCAATAAAAAAACGGAGGTAAAGGAGATTGAAGAAGTATTGCAACATTCAACTCATCCTGAAGAGGAAATACAACCTTGTTTGGTTTCAGAGCCCCGTTGAGCGCTCCAAGTGATCGTATCACACACCCGATTGCCAAAGCACTCTTTTGGGCCTTCCCCACATGGTCCCATGGTCAAGGGGCCGCAAGCGCTTCCCTTCAAAGGACTGTCATATAGGAGCAGTTTGATCTATTTTCATCCTTCTAAATAAGTTGATAGATTCTGTGATATTCAAGTCACATTGTGGGGTACGCATTAACTCGATAGGGTCCGACATTATTCATCCCACACTGGAAGTCGGAAAAGCCTCCTAGTTAGTTTGCGGATGCCGTGCATCGGGCCAGTCGGAGGTGGCATCGGAACCGGCAAGGTCGGGCGGCACGGAGCGGAGACAGATACGTACTGAGTGCGCAATATCTAGACTACGTAAGTACATTCGGGAAAAACTGTCTGACTTGATCCCACCGTGGTCTCTCAGTGAAGAGGTTGCCTAATTTTGACACCACAATTCAATTCAAGATGACGTCTCACACGCCTCCTGATGGTGTCTTTGTGCCCGTGCCGACCTTTTTCAAGGACAAGGCCGAGGCCCCCGAATTGCAGCCCGCCATCGACGTAGCCACGCAGGCCGCGCATAGCGTGCACCTGGCCAGTTCGGGCATCATGGGCCTCGTCCTCATGGGCTCTACCGGCGAGGCTATTCACATGTCGAGCGCCGAGCGCTTTGATCTCATCTCCGGCGTGCGCAAGGCTCTCAACGAAGCAGGACACGAAAACTACCCCATCATGGCGGGCGTACTCGTCAACAGCGTTGATGAGGTGCTGGAATGGCTGCAGAATGCGAAGAAGGCGGGTGCCCAGTGGGGGCTTGTGCTTGCACCAGGGTACTTTGGCAGTGCCGCGACGCAGGATAATCTAGTTGAGTGGTTCACGCTGGTGGCTGATAACAGCCCTCTGCCGATCTTGGTGTGAGGACAGAGCACTCATAAAACAATGCGAGGGGATGCTAATAGATGATGTCCAGATACAACTACCCAGGTGTCACCAACAACCTGTTAATTAGCATCGATTCCTACGTCAAGCTGGCTCAACACCCCAACATTGTCGGTTGCAAGATGTTTGTTTGCCAGATGTCGTAACTCCTTTTACCTACTATACTCACACTCGCTAGGTCTCATGGCAACGTCTCTCACCACCTACAACTATCTCTCCACCCCAAGATTGACCACTCCAAGTTCCGTGTCTTCTCGGGCTTTGGGCAGCAACTTGGCCCCATCGTCGTCTTCAACGCTGGCGGTGTCATTGATGGCCTGGCAGCCATGTTCCCCAAAACCGTGACTCACCTGTTCTCGCTTGCTGCCAAACGGCCGCTGGACGAGTGGACTCTGGAAGAGACGCGCAGGCTACAGTGGAAGGTGTCCACGGCCGAAGAGTTCATAGTCAAGCATGGTATCCTTGGCATTCGCGAAGCCATCTTTAAGGTCTTGGGCTTTGGTCATCTGTCTGGTGGACGGCTGCCATTAAGGGGCGCGTTGGCCAAGGGCGCCTATGATGAGTGGGATGAGGTGCTAGGGCAGCTGGCTTATGAGGAGAGCAAGCTGTAGCTTGGAAGCACCAAAATTACTGTCTTTTACAATCAATCGCATGAGTATTTGAGCCTTTGTTCAGGGGATCACCACATGAGCCAACACGCACGTCAAGCTTTAACGGGCTCAGGCTGCTCAATCCTGACACCAGCTTATCACTTCACATTATTGGCAACGTTGTTTCCTCGTTGGTTGCGGTTGTATTTGATGCACACGACTCTCAATTCGGAGGTCCAGCTCGATTTGCAGGCTCCTGTGCTGGACACGTAGCCCCCGTCACCTCCGGCATCCATGCCGAAGATACTGTTGGAGGAAGTGTTGATGATGCGGCCGTATCCCTCCTTCTCCATAACAAATTAACTTTATAAAGAATAGGCAGCGGAGTTAAAAGATCTCATGAGATATATAATCTAGATCCGCTCAATCTTAGATATAGTTGGTTCTTTCTCAACGTCGTCATCATCTCCAAGCATTTCTCTTTCCTTCTCCGACTTATCGTTATTAAACTTGCGAGCTGCTGCGGCGGCGTCGCCCTTTCGCCCGGTGTCGAAAAGAACAGACACTTCCTCGATGGTCATGTTTCTGGAAGATGGGGTTAGCTATGCGCCAGGAAGCAAAGGATGGAACAAGACTTACCTAGTTTCGGGGAAGAAGAACAAGATGAGTACTAGATACATGGCAATGACAGCAATGTAGACGATGTAGCTGTTGGAAGTTAGTGACAATGTCAAGTGGTAAGTGGATCTAAACTTACTATTTCCATGCAATGGCTTCAAGGGCCACTGGGTTGACCCATTGGTTAAAAGCCAGCGCAACACTTTGAACACTGAGTTCGATGCTGAGGCCCTTGAGTCTCAGATTATACGGTAGAATCTCAGCTCCATACGCAAACGGCAGCGGTGACCAACTCATGCAGTAGAAGGTCTTGAAGATGTACATCATCGGAACCACCGCGATTCCCACGCTGCGGGAGGGGTTTTCGGCAAAAGAACCGCTGAGGCCAGTGATAACAGCGTAAGCAGCGCACATTCCAGCGGTTCCCGTGATCCAGAGCGTGCGGCGACCGACGCGCTCTGCACTCATGGCTCCAGCGTAGGCCCAGAGAAGAGACCAAATTGCCATGCCACCATTGATGCCAGCAATCGCGCTTGATGACGTGATTCCCACAAGCTTGAGTGCCGGCGACAGGTAGTAGGCAATGATGCCATTGCCAACCCAGTTGGAGCCCGTGCCCATAGTGACGAGAACAAGCAGCCGCCGCCTGTTACCAGGAGTCTTGAGGAAGTCGGTATACTTGGCGTTGTTGTTTTCCTTCTCAAGCTGTAGAGCGCGGCAAATTTCGTCGTACTCGTATCGGACCAACTCATCGTTGATGTCACCGTTGGCGTGTTCGTCGGCAAGAACCTTGAGTGCTTCTTCGGACCGGTCGTGGTCGACCAGCCATCGTGGACTCTCAGGAACGAAGAGAAGATGAATCAGGACAACTGCTGGGGCAAAAGCCTGAAACAAACAAGGTGCTCGCCATCTCCACTCGGTTGACGGCCAGGATAGGGCTCCATAGCCGAACCAGGCGGCAACAATCTGGCCCACGTAGTAATTGCTGTAGTAAGCAGTGGCAACGTACGGTCGAAGACGAGGATGGGCGAGTTCTTGAAGCAGTGCAATGCCTGTTATCTTCCCAAACGGCCCGCTTGCTCCAATCACTACCCTCCCACCTATGAAGGTGCCAATGTTCTTAGCAAACGCATTGAGGAAGGCACCGAGGATCAGGAGGATAGATCCAATGGCTAAGCACCACTTTCTACCCCAGAGACCGTTTATCCAAGAAGCTGCAAAGGGTGTAACGATAGCAGGGAGGAACAAACTCGCAGATATGAGGCCGAGCGTGTTCCCCGAGGGGTAATCGAAGTATTCCTCCCACTCGGGGATCGCCTGCAACGCATTCATTAAAGAAGCGTCGTATCCTAAGTAGAATACAGCGAAGTAAAAGCCCACGCAGTGCCAGACATTCTTGCGGAGGCCCGGATCCTTGTACCATGTTGGGTGGGTGTTGTTTCTGAGATGCATAAAATGCATCTTCTTAGCCGCTTTTGGCTTCAAGAACTCGGTCAAAGCCTTGAACATCTTAAAAGTAAGGCGGGAGAAGTAATAGAATGGGGGATATACAAAGGGGCGTATCGAGGGGAGATCTTTGAGGGGGATGTGATGAAGTGGATGGTTAGGGCCCAGGTGGCTGCAAATGCTATACTTATACGCTCCTTTCTCGTGCCCAGTTATGCGGGGTAACCTGGGGAAAACCTGGGGTAAGGGTGGCAGTAACCCATTGGTCCTTGACTTACACACTGCTACATCGGAACGATGTCCGGCTACACCAGTATGTCAATCTTCACCCCAACTGGGCGGGTCACGGCAGAAGCTAGCGAGCTGCAGCTTAAGCCCCGCAGAGGCCCGATCGTGTTAGTATACTCTGGCCAGAAATGGTTCGTGTTTGAACTTGTTCTCTTGCTTACTCTACCGAGAAGATAGAGCCAGAAGAAAAGACTAAGAAGTATATTGTAAGTTACGTCAAATCCTCGACTCTTTGGTATCGAACTTTGGATCAACCTCGACAGGAAACAGGCCCCCTATCCTACCATTATGCAATTGTCCCGTGAGGCCATAGCCGGCTTAAACCCGTTGGTCACAACCTCGCTTATTAGTGTCGGCATCAATGCCGCGCCGCCTCTTCGCTGATGAGGCGGGGGTCATTGGGTCCTAATGTCATTCACGCGTTGGTGTGTGTCTGGCGGTTACTTGGACAAGAGGATAAATGAGCCGATGGTGATATCCAAGGGAGCTTTTAGGACGGTCAATTGTCCAATTGGTGGCCGTGCAAAGGGAGATTCACTCCCAAGAGGGATCCAGGCTCAGTAAAGAGCCCCCAAGGAGAGAGAGGTCTCACAAAATCCAGGTGCTCCAAGTGAGACGAGTCTCAACGGCTGATTTTGAACTGGCAAAATTCTCACATGCTCTCTTGACATCAGACCACCAGAAAAACTTTGGAGCTTGTCCTCGTAAAGGAGCATTGTTTCACTTGCAGTTTGCAAAGCTCTACCTCTTCTACCACATCTTCCGTGGCCTTGGTGATTCCGAGATCTCTATCGCCTTCATCCATGCGGCTCATGGAGCAACTACGTGCTACGATGACCAGGGTCTTGGTTAGGCCCCGCCCCTTTCAACGAGAACTCGGAGCAATATCAATCAACGCGCGAAAGAGTACATTGAGTATCCTTGAGACAAGCCAAAGTGAATGTCATTTGTATCACCTCCAAAACGTTTGACGCCAAGAGATTTGAGCGATGAATTTGCTTGTCTCGTTTATTCACTCACATTGCCTGGTGGATGCCACGCCCCTCTCCGGCTCGAAAACCGACGCTACGGCCAGATGTCCGGCCCAAAATGCTGCATCTGTGTGGATCCTCATCCCCGTGCTTGTTGATTTTGATAGGTGCTTGTTGTTGCGGGGTATTATTAGCCTTGACCATTTCCACGTGAGTAACCATCTATTTATATTTAACCTGGTGCGCCTCAGACTGGTGATATCGCAATCGCCGTGATAAGTATCATTGATTATTACTACTTTACCATGACTTCAAAGAAACCCATTGTACTCCGTCTTGGAGAGGACATCAAGTATAACCACGAGTTTTTCGAAGACGTGTTTACCGAGAGATTCCAGGTCGTGGCCAATGAAGAGCCCGACCGAGCATCATTTATCAAGGCGCTAAAAGAAAAGAAGTGAGACGTCTTGATCTAGAAGCCACCCTGAGGAGAACCATCTCTAACTCCCTTCATTAGATATGGTGATTTCTCGGCCATATTTCGACCGCATTTTCAGACGGGAGGTGAGATGGGCCAATGGGACGACGAACTCATCGGTCTCCTCCCATCGTCAGTTCGCATCTTCGCATCTGCTGGCGCAGGCTTCAACTGGGCTGACGTCGACGCACTCGGTCGACGCGGCATCTGGTATGCCAACGGCGCTGGCTGCAGTGACGAGGCTGTCTCCGACACAGCTCTGTTCATGATCCTGTCCGTCTTTCGAAACTTTTGGCGATCACAAAAGGGCGCCCGCACCTGCAATCCAGATGACTTTGTCGCCACACACAAGTTAGTTGGAAGTATATCGTTCAACCCACGCGGTCACATCTTGGGCATCGTGGGACTAGGAAACATCAGCAAATTGCTAGCACACAAGGCACGAGCAGCACTGGGTATGGAGATTCACTACTATGATGTCGTACGCGCACCAACCGAGGTTGAGCAGGAGCTCCAATCTACCTACCATGCTACGCTGCATGAGCTTCTCGGGGTCGCGGATTGTGTCACTCTCCACACACCGCTCAACGCGCACACCCAGGACCTCATGAATGACAAGGCTTTTGCGGCCATGAAGGACGGCGCACGTCTTGTTAATACTGCGCGTGGACAAGTTGTCAACGAAGATGCCTTAATTGCGGCACTTGAGAGCGGCAAGATCTCTGCTGCTGGTATCGACGTTCACTACCATGAACCACAGGTGTCAAAGGTACTGGCTGCGATGGACAACGTGACGATGACATGCCATAACGGCGGCGCTGCCATCACAACGCGGATCAACTTTGAGTTGAATGCTATGAAGAACATACTCGAAGTCATTGGCAGCGATGGCGAGATTCGTGCGGAGCCAATAACTCCAGTAAACCAGGCATTGTTTAAAAGCTCTTAAGATGCTACTAAGGTTAGGAAAATACTATTAGGGTATTTAGGAATATATAACTTATAAATAATAACTTTATTTCTAAAATAATACTTAAATAAATTATAATTAATAAAAAATAGTATTAATTATTAAACTTTTATATTTATATTTTTTAATATAAAAAGTAATAAAATAATAATTTAAAAATATTATAATATATATAATAAATAATATAAAAAATAAATTAATAAAATAAATTTTTTATATATTTAATATTTATATTTTAAAATTTAATAAAAATATAATAAAATAATAAAAATTTATAAATAAAGGTTTTTTAAATATATTATTATAAATTTAATTATATATAATTTTTTAAGATTTTTAAAAAAATTATTTAATAAAAAAAGATTTATATATATAATATATATAATAATTTCTTTTTAAATATTTAATTTAATAATAATATTATAAATAATATATATTTTTATAAAAATATTTAAAAAATAATAATATTTTAAATTTAATTTAATTTTTTTAAAAAAATATTTTTAAAATTAATTTAAATAAAAAATAAATATTAATATATATTAAAATATTTATATTATTTAAATTTTAATTAAATTAATTTTTATAAATATTATAAAATAATTAAAAAATATTTAAAATTATTTAATATTTTAAAATATATATTTTATTTTATAAAAAATTATATTTTTTATTAATTATTAAATATTAAAAATTAATTTAAAAATTTAAAATAAATTTAATTTTTTTTTAATTTATATTTATAAATTTATATTTATTTATAATATAAAATAAAAAAAAATATAAATATTTTTATATTTATAATTTATAATTTATAATTTATAATATATAATATTTTATTATATATTATATATTTTTAATAATATATTAATATTTATCTTAATATTTAAAAATTAAATATAAATATATTATATATTTTATATTAAAATTATTTTATTTAAAAATTTATATATTTATATATTATTTTTATTATATTTTTTATATATTTTTTATATATTTTTAAATTAATTAATAATTATAACTTAATATATATTATTTATAAATTTTTTTAAAATATATTATTTATAATAAAATATTTAATTAATATATTAAATTATTATATAAAATTATTTTTATTATATATTTATTTTATTTTTTATTTTTTATTTATTAATTATAATATTTTTAATTTTTATTAAAATTATATTTTTTAATATATAAATATTTATTATTATATTTTAAATAAAGTTTAATTATTTTTAATATTTTATTAATTTATTATTAAAATATTATAATTATAAAATAATATTATTTTTATAAATACTTTTAATTTATATATTATTTTTATTTTTTAAAAAATAATTCTTTTTTATTTAAAAAAATAATAATTAAAATAGTATTCCTAATTAGCCCTAGTCTATCTAATAAGCCAGAGATCACCCGGCCAGACACTGAAGGCACATGATTACCCTCAGAGCTGTGGTACAGGGTCCAATCCGCCACTAACCACCATTGCATAACAACGCCGAGACTCTCTGCCAATAATGAGCCCAGCATGCCCGCTTTATTCCCTTGGGAAACACCAGACGTCACAACTTAATTCTAATATATTCTTAGCACTTCGCATTTTTGGAAATGTTTTGGTTGTGTTTGTATAAGGCTCTCAATTCGGAGATCCTCCTTGATTTACAGGGAAGCAACATGGCAATGGTTAGCGGAATAGGGGGTGACGGACGGCTCGGGAAAATCTTGCCGTCTGCTTTTCCGAAGGGCGCTGTTAAGCCGATCCTTCCACTAGCCTTTGATAGCCGAAGCGGGACGGGAGAGCTATTTATCTAACGGAGATCAATGTACGGAGCCGCGAGGATGCAACCTTTACGCTGGAAGAATCATGCGAGACTCCGATCTGTTTATTTTAAAGAGAAGACGGCGCCATTGAGCGATGATTTAACAAATAGTTCACTTTGATATAGCTGCCGCCACGGTACAGATTTGTAGTGACAATATGGCTGACACAAGCTTCTTCACTGATAGCCAGGCACTGGTCCAAGACGCGCTTCAGGGTCTCTGCAAAACCTCTCCTGAGCTTGTCCTCGACCTCGAGAACAAGAGTAAGTTTCTTGATATCTCAATATTCTGATAGCTAACGCCCATAACAGTCATCTCCCGATCGACCCATGACCCATCCAAGCACGTCACACTTATCAGCGGAGGCGGCGCAGGCCATGAGCCCGCGCATGCAGCTTTTGTTGGACAGGGCATGCTGAGTGCCGCCGTATCGGGTCATGTTTTTGCCTCTCCCTCGGTGTCGCAGATTGTTGAGGCAATACACTCAGTGGGCGGCCCCGCCGGCACCATCCTCATCGTCAAGAACTACACCGGGGACATCTTTCACTTCAATCTAGCAGCGGAGAAGGCTCGTGCGCGATGGGGTCAGCGCGTTGAAGTCCTCGTCGTCAGCGATGATGTGGCTGTTGGCCGGGAACAAAGTGGAAAGGTTGGCAGACGGGGACTGGCTGGGACGGTGCTCGTTCACAAGATTCTTGGGGCCTTGTCTGCAAGGGGTAAGTCCATTGACGAGCTACTCGCTATTGGCAGCCAAGTCACCAAGAATCTCGTGACCTGCGGCGTCTCGCAAGGACATGTGAACATCCCCGGCACTGCTCCTCAAAGGGATCCAGTTCAACTGGAGCTCGGCATGGGCATCCACAATGAGCCTGGCCTCTACGTTCTCAATCCTCGCCCTACACTGGATGAGCTTATTGATCGTATGTTGGAGTTGCTGACAGGGATGGATGACAGGGACCGAGCTTACGTCGATTTTGGGGGGCAAACACCGGTGCTGTTGTTGAACAACCTCGGTGGAACATCGCAGCTGGAGATGAGCGCCATCCTTCACCATCTATTGGAGAGTCTAGGTGAGTCAACTCGACTCTAATGTTGATCCGAGCTAACAAGCCTAGACAAGCAGAACCTGCCGGTTATTCGAGTGCTTTCCGGCACATTCATGACAAGCCTTGACGCTTCAGGCTTTAGCATCACGCTTTTGAAAGCAACACCCGAGATGCTTGATGCCATCGATGATGTGACAACTGCCGTTGGCTGGCCACGCAGCATCGCCACCCCAAGGGCCATTGTCGGGAATCGAGTGATCAAATCGAAACGGGAGACATCCGAACCCTCATTTAGCAACGCCGGCCCCAAAGGTGACTCAAACCCATAGGTCCCCTTTGCTGGACGTCTGCAAATGCTAATCCTGCCTAGTTGACCCGTATAGCTTCACTGCAGCCATAACAGCCTCATGCCAATCCCTCCTCGCCGCCGAGCCAAGAATCACGCAGAGTGACAGGGTAGTAGGAGATGGTGATTGTGGGACAACCCTGTCTCGCGGAGCAAACGCAGTTCTTAAATCCCTCTTGGAATCCCCAGTTATGACTTTCACCAGCGCAAGCGCAGCAGTAATGCGCGTCGCTCTAGCGCTAGAGAGCAGCATCGATGGCACATCAGGTGCTCTATACGAACTCTTCGTCAACGCCTTGGCGACAGCGCTTCAGACTATGCCTGAAGAAACTACTACTTTGGAAACTTGGGCTAGGGCAGCTGGCATCGCACTGACAAGGTTACAGTCCATGACGCCTGCGCGCGTTGGCGACAGGACAATTATGGATGCATTGATTCCTTATGTCGAGGCGTTAGCGAAGGGCGATGTTGATCAGGCTGTTGAGGCGGCGAGGAAGGGTTGCGAGAGCACCAGGGGAATGAAGGCGTGTCTGGGAAGAGCTGTGTATGTTGCTGGTGAGAATTGGGACAAGGTCGCTGATCCTGGCGCGGAGGGGGTTGTAGCTATTGTAGAGGGACTATCGAGAAGCAAAGGAGCTACTGAATTAGTTTGACTGTTAGATTAGGCTCACTTACATTCCACGTTTCTCGGAGCTGAAGTGTTGACTCTATCACAATGAAAAGCCTGCTCGTGGTATCTGTGGCATGACCGAAGGGGCTTGATTCTACGTTGCTACGCTGCTGTGGCGTGAGTTACCATGCGGCCCTTCTCCATCGGATTGACTTGCAATTCTGCTATTTGGTCCGTCAGAAAGGTTCCAGGGGCCGGAGCCGGTCCAGGGGGTTGGATCTGATATACTCGGTAATCTGGTTTCGACGGGTCGAAGATATTACTCGGCAAGCTGATGAGGAAAACAGTTTCCCCTTCCCTGCGGGCGGCTTAGAACCAAACTCTTCAATGCGTCATAGTTATGCGATGCTGAGGGTCGAAAGCACAAGGCGTTAATGACTTGGAATATTCGCATGCTAGTTTAGTAGCCCGACATTAACTAGGCATCGACAAAAGATTGGGTATCTAGAATAAGTAGCTGGTGGTATTCCTAGTGAAGGTGACAAAGTGGTATAACCCTTAAAGTTATAAAAGGTTTTATTATTATTTTAAAACTTTATGCTACCTAAAAGAGAGATTAAAGTATTATAATTAATATCTTAATAATTTAAATAATAAAGGCTTTATACTTAAAGCCTACGGTCTTAGTAAGCTTAAATTAATAAGATTTATTTATATAATTATTAATAGCTTTAAGAATATATTAAAAACAGCTTTATTTATAATATATAGCTTATATCTTACTTAATTAAAAAGGTTAAAATCTAACCTTTTTATATTATTATATTTTTTTAATACTAATATTTTAATTATTATTATAATTCTTAATTACTTAAAGAAATATAAAGTATTTTTTTTTATAAAAAGTTAAATTATAATTTATAATAATAATAATTAAATAATTAAATAATTTATAATTATATAATTTATTAATAATTTATTAATTAAATTATAATAACTTTTTCTAAAAGCTTTTAATTAATAAATTAAAATAATATAATTAATACTTCTTAATTTATTTTTTTATATAATTAAGATACCCTTATTAAAGAGGTTTATTAACTTTATAACATTATTAAAAATACTTATAAGAGGCTATAAGTAATAATATTAAAAAAAAACCTTTAAAATATTAAAATAAATATATTACTTAATAATTTAATATTAATTAAACTATAAGGATATTATATTACCTATGTTATTATATTAAAAAATAATAATTCTTTTTTTAATTATTTAAAAAAAAAGGTCTTATCTCTAGGTATAGGGCTAGGGTAAGCTAAGGCTTTATTAAAGGCTTAATATATTTTTATAATTACTTCTTTTTTATAGTATTTCTTAAGCTATTTGTTATTATAAAAGAAAAAGTTAATAAGAAATTAACCTTATAGTTTTTTTTACCCCTATAGGGGTCTGTATTTACTAATAAGAGGTTAAGATTAATATACTAGTTAACTTACTTTATAATGAGCCCATATTAGATATATAAGATAATATAAGTAATAATAATTCAGGGATTAATTAAGTATGCTTTAAGAAAAGAAATTAAGCTCTTTTTAGGATTTAATTAAATAATTTTATAATTAACTTATTAGTTATAATAAGGCCCTCTTTAGAGCTTATTAATATAAGGATAAAAAAAAAAGTAATATAATAGCTTACTAAGACTTATTTATCTTACTAGTAAGCTATATAGCCCCTCTAGGTAAATAACAGCAAGGTATTAAAAGCTATAATTATAAGAATTAAACCTATAGCCTCTAGCTTTAATAAGAAAAAAAATATTTTTTAAGATATTATATAAGCTATATTATTATATTAAAAAGTAATAATTTTTTTTATATTAAGTATTAAAAAAAAGTCTTATTTTTAGCTATAGGGCTAAGATAGGCTAAGAGTTTACTAAAGGCTTAATATAATTATATATAAAGTTATAATATTTAATTTAAAACTTTTTATTTAATTATTTTAATTTAATTAAAATATATAATAAATTTAATTTTATTAAAAAAAAAGCTTTTTATATTAAAGGCTTTTAAATAATACTTAAAATAAAAAACTATTAATTAATAAAAAATAATATTTCTTATATAGTAAATTATAATTAATATAAAATATAATTTATAATATTTATAATTATTATTAAAAGTTTATATAAAATTAGATAAAAAACTATAAAAGTCTTATAGCTAGCTAAGATCTAGCTATTTAGCTATAAGTATAATTTTATTAAAGAATAAAAAGTATTAATATTACAAGTTTTAACAAGATTAATTCTTAAAATAAATATTATAGATTTATTAATAAACTTAAAAAAAATAATATTAAGGCTTAAGAGTAAATTAAAAGTTAATAATAAATAGATATTTATATATTTAATAAATTAAATTTATTTAAATAATTATATAGTATATATATCTTATCTTTATAAGTATATAAATAATAATAATTTAAATAAAAGTTATTATAATAAAAAGGTTTTATTATATAAATAATTTATCTTTGAATTATATAATAGAGAAATAATAAATTATATATTTTAATTAATATATTTAGTATATTAAGTATTTAAATACTATGAAATTATCTTTAAATTATTTCTTTTTAAATTTTTAATATATAAATTATTTCTTTTTAAATTAAATATTTAACTATATAATACTATAACTATAAATATATTAATATAATATTAAAACTATTATTAAAACTAGTATTATTTATATATTTATATAAGTAAGGATATATATTATATATTTAATTTAATAAATTTAATTAATTAAACCTATAGATTTATATTTATTACTAAATTTATTCTTAAGTATTAGTATTAATATTTTTAACTTTAAAAAACTCTAATAATAACTCTATTACTTAATCTAATTAAAACATATAATATTAATAATTTTTAGTTTTTAATATTATTATATTTATAGCTATATAGCTAGATCTTAAGTAATTATATAACTTTTATTATTTTTTTATTTAATATTATAAAAAGTCTTAGTATTTATTATAAATATTATAACTTATATCTTAGATTTATAATTACTTTATAAGCTCTTAAAAAATTTAATATTTTTATTAATAAGATTTTTTTTTTTAATTTTTATAGAAAAGTTTTTAATTAAAAAAGTATTTATTTTAATAAAATTAAACTTTAATTAAGATTATATTTAAATAAAGAAAACTAAATATTAAAAAATATTATAATTAAAAATTAAAAAAATAATAAAATATAATAATTTAATAAAAATTAAAAATATAATAAAAATTAAAAATTTAATATAAATTAAATTATTAAATTATATATTAAAGATCCTTAAAGGAAAAAATAAAAATATAAAAGTAATATAATAAAAGATTAATATACTTAAAATAAAAGTTATAAAAAGGTAAAATAAGAAAAATATTTATAAATTAAAAAAAACCTCTTTAAAGATTAAAAATTTAATATTAAAATTTAATATTTTTTAATTAAATACTTTAATATAAATTAAATTATTAAATTATATATTAATTTTCATTTTTTTAAGGCTCTTATTTAAATATTATTAGTTATAATTTCTTATAAATACTTTTTATATTTTTATTAAACCTTATAAATTATTATAATAAAATTCTTCTAATTATATATAATAATATATTAATAAGTATTTATTTTATTACTTTAATTATTTAATTTAAAGTTTTATAAAAGATTATTATAATTTTATTATTATATTATTAATTAAAATTAAATTTTTTATTAAAATAATATAATTAATTTTAATCTTTTTAAATAATTAAAAATTATAAAAATAATTAACAAATTAATATTTAAAATAAGAATTTTTATATAAAAAAGTTTTAATTTTTTTATTTTATTAAAATATAAGCTATTTATTAAAAATAAACTTTAATATATTATTAAAGCTATTAATAATTATAAATATAAATATTATTTATTTAAGCTTATTAAGTTAGACCTTATACTTTAAATATAAAGCTTTTATTATAAAAATTATTAAGGTATTAATTATAGTTTTTTAATTATTATTTTTAATAATATAATATTATAAAATAACTAATAATTAATTTATTACTATTTAAAATAGATATTAATAATAAATTAATTACTAAAAAAAATAAAAAATAAGCTTTTTAAGAATTAAATTAAAAATTAAAAATTAAAATAAATATTAATATAAAATATATTAAATTAACTTTACATAAAGTTTTAAAATATAAAATTAATAAATATAATATATAAAAATAATAAATAATATATATAATAAATAAATATTATAATTATATAAATATAATAAGATTTTTAACCTTATAAATAAAAATTACTATAAAAATATTATAAGTTATTTAATTAATTAAATTTATTTATTATATTCTTTTTAAAAGACTTAATTATTATTTAATAAATCCTTATATTATAATTAGGCTTATTATAAATAATATAATATTAAATACTTAATTATATTAATTTCCCTTAATTATTACTTTATAATAACTTAGCTATTATTTATATATTAATATTTATTTAATTAATTACTTACCTTTTTTTTTTATTATTATAACCCTTCTTTTTTATAGCTAGGTATTTTTTACTCTTTAGCGCTAACTAAATATTTTATTTATTTCTTAAAAGTCTTTATTCTTAATAACTAATAAAGTAATTTAATATATAATTATTTTTATTTCTTTCTTAAGAGACCTTAATACTTTAAAAATTAATTCTAAGGAACTACTTTAATACCTTTTAATTTATTTCTTATGGTATTTAAATTAGGATTAGGCCTTAAATATAGTCTTTAAGGTCTTTAAGGCCTAAAAGGTTATTTAATTAAATACTTTTTTATTAATATTATTATTTATAGCTATATATTAAGCTTTAAGATTATATTTTTTAAATAAAAAGAAATAAGCTTAATTTCTTTAAATAATATTTTAATATTTCTTTTTATTATAATAGCCTTATATATTATATAAAAAATTAAAACAACTTAATTTTTAAAATATAAGTTATAAAATATTTAATTAAATATTTTATTTTATAATTATAAGCTTATTTTAATATATTAAAGTATTAAATATTAAGAGCCTAAAATAAATATTATATATAAAATAATATATAAAACTAAAAATTTTATTTTATTTATAATATTTCTTAAATTTAATAAAATAATAATATTTATAGCTATTAAGAATTATAAAATAATAAAAATTAATTAATTAATTAATTATATATTAATTAAAGCATTTAAATTACTTAAGATTAATATTATTATTAATCTAATTATTTTAAGTTATTATAATAGCTTAATTACCTAAGAAATTACTTTTTTAATATTAATTAATAAAATAATATTAACTTATATTAATAATAAATAATAAAATTAATTTACTTTTTATATTAATTACTTAGATTATTATAAATTATTTTTAGTTTTTAAGCTATATTAATTTTAGCTTTAAGTACCTTTTTAAGCCTATAATAATTATTTTATTTATAATTATACCTATAAGAAAGTGAATTTTATTAAAATTATAAGTATTATTTAATTAAAAATTATATTTTATAATTATATTTATTATAAACTAAAATTAATTATAAGTAATAATTAAGTCTTTATATTTAGCTTTTTTAATAATTATATTTATAAAAAAAATATATCTTAAGCTCTAAATATTACTTAATAAAGTTTTAAGCTTAATAGGTATTAATAAGTAATATATTTTAATAAGTAATTAAGTAATTACTTCTTTAATATTATAAAACTAAGAGGGAAATCCTTATAAATCTAAATTAAAAATAAAATAAATAAAAATCTATTTTTCTAGATTCAAGAGCTAATATAGCTATAAGATAATATTATATTAAGATTAAATACCTCGCTATTAGTGATATAAGGTTTAATAATAGACCTTATAGATAATTACTACTTATTAGAAACTTAACTTAGGGCTATTTTATATTACTTAAAGAGTAAGAAGGATTTTAGCCTTAATAAAGCCTTATAATATATTAAGTAATTAAGAATTAATTTATCAAATAAAAATAATATAAGTTAAGGGATTTTTATTATACTTATGTAACTAGTATACTTACTTATTTTATATATTAATTTATTAATTTATTAAAATAATATTAAAATATAATATTATAATATATTAATAATATTTTTTTTATTATTCTTAAAACCTAGCCCTTGATATATTTACTAAGCTAGAAAATTAAATATATAATATACCTTAGCTGCAATCTTATTAACCTAGCTTTCTTAAACATAGGTAAAAGATATAACCTCGAACCCACTAGTGTCCCCTACGCGAGATGCTAGAGCGATAGAACTTTAAGAAGGGAAAGAGACGTATTAGCTAAGTTTGTTTTAGATTATTCTTCTAACCTAGTCCTATTTTCTCAACTTCTATGACCCATCTCTCCTCTTTACATACTCTTATATACTCTTCAGCTATAGCAGTATTCGGAGACATCTGCTGCAACTTTAGGTTGGCCTAACTTCGTTCATAGCTGATGACGGCTCAAAGGGGGAGCATTAGCATTAGCTGCTGGGAAAGACAGGGTATGATGTCTTAGACGAAATAAAAGGTAGCCTGGATCACCAATTAGTTGTCAGTCCTGGAAAACACTGGGAATGGTTTTGTGGGAGTCAGCTCACCTAGCCTGCCTGGGCACCAGCCTCGAAGAAGTTGATGACGCCGTCGCCGTTAAGATCAGCAGGATCACCCGGAGCTGCTGGTGTACCATTGGGATTGTCCCGGTTGAAGGTTCCCTGAAGCCGGGAAATGATGTCGTTGCCGGTTTGGCGCTTCTCCTTTGACCGCTTGCTGACTTGCGCCCCGGCCTCGAACAAGTTGATGACGCCGTCGCCATTGAGATCAGCAGGGTCGCCTGGGGCTGCGGGCGTGCCGTTGGGGTTGTTCCGATCGAAGGTTTCTTCCAGCTGGGAGATGGTGTTGCTGTTGCTAATACCCAAGAGGCTTCCGAGCTGCGGTAGCGGCATCGCGGTGGCCATTCCGGTTAGGAACACGGCTGTGTAAGCGGATAACTTCATTGTGGTGGAAATTGAGTGGTGCTTGACAGAATAAGGCAACTTGGAGGGGTGAGAAGAAAAGCACAGGTTGGAAGAATAAGTGAGAAAGAAACAAAGAGTATCCAAGGTCAAAGAGAATATGCTACTGCCAGAGTAGTTGAGAGACCGAATTGAAGTGCGAGAAAGAGATAGCTGATCAAAGTCTTGTTGCCTGCGCAACCTTTTATGCCACTCTGTCCGCGTATTGCTTGCAGTTACTGAGGGAGACTGAAAACGCGGACGTGACAGGGATCGGTTACGGTTTTGCCCCCAGTCTTTTCTGACGCGCGCGGGGCTTGCGTAGGAAAATTCTCTGGTGGTTTGACATCTTCTTGCTCGCCTTCACTTTCTGAAGCGCGCTTTGTTGCATGAGATGTATCAAGCGCTGGACTAGGCCAGAACCAGGCTTCTGTCAGTCCATTACTACATATGATGCCATAATATGAACTATTAACTTGTTTTAAGATTATTTTTGCTCCGTCTAAATGGTTTAGGGCTCAGGTTTAGGTTTAGGTTCTATGCCTACTCTGTTTCAGCCGCTATTCCCTAGCAGCCCAGGTAAAGAAAGCCTACTAATACTAAGGGGGATAGGGTCTTTCTTAGTAGGTTTATTAACAAGTAGCTAAAAGATCTTATGTTATAGATTACTAGGCACTTAAAAAGTATACCTTAGGGTAAGCCTGAACCTAAGACCTAAGATATTAAATAATCTTAATCTTAAAGATTTATATTTTAATTATTTTAAGATATATTTTTAAATTACTTAAATTAATTAATAATTATAAAACTTCAAATATATATTCTTATATAAGATTTAAATAAATATATAATATTTAAAATATAAAAATAAATATATAATATATAATAAAGAATTAAAAGAAATCTTAAATAATAATATAGAAATTTAATTTTTAATTTTTGTATATTTTTAAGATAATTATATTATATTTAATAATAATTTTTATATAAAAATTAATAATAAAAATATAATTTATATAAAGTTTTAAAATTAATATATAATATATATTATTTAATATTATATAATTTTTTATTTTTATAAATTATATTAATATATTAATATAAAAATTAAAAATATAAATAAAAAATTTTTTAAAATTAAAATTAAAACTATAATTTAAAAAGTAATAAATTATAAAAACTTAAATTATTAAGAAAAATATAATAGAAAAATTAAAATACAATTAAAATAATTAAAATATAATATAATATTTTAAATTATATAAGATATTTTTATAAAGATATAAGGTAGCTATTAAATCCGCTAATTAATTAGGGTAACCCTAGTTAATTATTATATATATAGAGACCTCTTAAAAGCTCTATAGCTAAGCTCTTATAAAAGGCTTAGTAAATTAAAGTCTTATATATAATAGAGACTTACCTTTAATTTATAATTTTATCTTAATCTAGTTATTAAGGCATATTATCTTAAGATTCTTTAATTTCTTCTTAATAAATAATTAATCTAAAATTAAGATAAAAGAGTTAAGAGAACTTTATTACTCCCTGGGATAGCTATTTACTTTATAGGTTATTATTAAGAGTAATTTAAGAAATACCTTATTAAACCTTTTTAACTTAGAAGACTTTAAAAAGCTAATTAAAGAAACTAAAAGATATTATAATTTATTATTACTTATAAGCTAACCTTATAATAATTAATCCCTAATAAATAAAGTAAATATTATAAACCTCCTTAATATAAACTAATAATAGATATTAGAATTATTATAATTAATAAGATCTTATATAAAGAGAAATATCTTATTAATAAGAAAATAAAAATTAATTTTAATAATTTTTTATTTATTTTTATTTTTAGCCTTAACCTTATTAAATAAATTAAAAATAACTTATAAGTATAAAAAATAAAAGTAAAAAAGATAAATAAAGAAAAAAAAATAAAAAAACTCTTTATTAAAAATTCTAAAATATCTTATAGATTAATTAATAAATAATTAGCTAAGAGACTATAAAAGGCTACTTAGATATAATTATAAAATCTTAACCTAAGAGGCTATTATTATTAATATTAATAATTAACTTAAGGTAATTAATATAAGTAATTAACTTTATATAGAAATAATACTAAAATAATAAATTAAATAAATAATAAATAAACTTATTTATTTATTATAAACTAATTAATATAATTATATCATAGGCTTAATAAAAGATCTTATATAAAAAGAATTTAAGGTATTTATATAAAAATAATATATTAACTTAGAGCTCTAAGAAAGATAAATAAGAGATTAACTTATAACTATAAGCTATAAGCCTAATAAGGTATTAATATAATATTTTATTTATTAATATATACTTTATAAGAGCTTATTAAAAGAATAAAAAAATAATAGGGTTATAACTTATTATTTTTTTTATAATTTATATAATAAATTAAAGAAAAAACTTAAGAAATAAAAATATTCCTTATAAAGGGCTTATTATATTATATAAAAAGCTAAATACCTTTAGATTTAAATTATTTATTAAAATAATTATCTTAAGAGGAAATAACTCTAAGATAATATTAAAAAGCTAGGTAAAAGGTATTATTTTCTTAGTAGCTTAAGTTATAAAAAAAGCTTTAAAAAAAGTTTTTTTATTAAATATCTCTTATGCCTTATATTAAAATAAAGTTATGATAATATAAGTAATTTAAATATATTTATATTAGCGCTATATTAAGAAAAAAAAGAAAATAAGCTATTATTAAAGTATATTAAATATAATTATCTAGGCTATAAGAGCTAAGTATATTATATTAAGATATATATTAATAATAATAATCTCGTTATTAATTAAACCCCCCTTAGAAATAAAAATAAGCTATTAATAAAGATTAATAAAGTTAAAGCTTAAGAGCTTAATTTATTAAAAAATTAAAAAAAATAAAAATTAAACTTAAACTTTTATCCCTATTTATATAAAAATAAATCTTAATTAAAAAGGTAATTATAGCCTTTATATTAATTCTTTAAGGTATAATTAAAATAGAAATTAAAGGCCTTATAGATATTAATATAAGGATTAAGATTATTAATATAAAGTTTGTATAAAAGCTTAGCCTTAAGCTAATAAGAGATTATATAGCCCTTAGGCTTAAATCCTTTAAAAGAAAAAAAATATACTTAGGAAATACTTATTAATTAACTTTTTTTTTATTAATTTATATAATAAGTTATAAAAAATATAATAAGTATTAATTAAGTTAGAGTTTAAAAATAATTTATATAATATTATTTTATTATAATTATAAATAAAATAAAAAGGTATAATAATTAATTATATTATTAATAAATAATATTATATTATAATTATTATTATTAATTTAATATTTTTTACCTAAGAGATTATTAAGAATAAAGAAAAGGCTTATATATTATATAGTATAATATTTCTTATATTAAAATAGGTTATTTAATAAATACTTAAGAATAAAATAAGTATATTTATAAAAGTATTTAAGAAGCTTTTCTTAGAACTTAAAAGACTGAAAGGGGTTTTTAATAAGTAAATAATAAAAGATATATTAATATTTATAGAGGCTATATATAAGATTAACCTAATTAAAGGTAAAATAACCCTATATAATTTATTATATCTTATAAATAAAATATAATATTAGGCTCTTTAGGAATATATTATAAAAAACTTAGAAAATAGATATATATAATACTTTATAAATAGGGCTAATATATTAATACTTTTTATTTCTAAGAAAAATCAAAAGCTAAGGCTTTATATAAATTATAGAGGGTTAAATAAGGTAATAATTAAGACTTATTATATCTTTTTATTTATTAATAACCTATTAAATAAGCTCTATAAAGCTAAATATATATCTAAGATTAATATTTATGATACTTATTATAAAATTAAAATTAATAAAAAGAATTACTAAAAAATTACCTATTATATAAGATATAATTACTTTAAGTATATTATTATATTATTTATATTAATAAATATATTAATTATCTTTTAAATATATATTTATTAATTATTTATTTATTTACTTAATATATATTATATCTTATATATAAATAATATCTTTATATATTCTTAGACTAAGGAAACATATACTTATTATTTATAAGAAATTCTATAGTAACTCATTAAAGTATAGCTCTATAAAAAGCTATCTAAGTATAATATTTATTAATAAAGTATTAAGTTCCTTAGATATATTATTATATAAGAAAGTATTTAAATAAAACCCTTATATATTAACTTAATTAAGAAATAATTAATATTAATCTTTTTTAGAGATATATAAGTCTTCTTAGGATTTTATAATTTTTATTAAAAGTTTATTATATATTACTTAGTAATAATAAGCCTTTTAATAAAATAATTAAAAAATAATAAAAATATAAAAAAAATTAAAGACTTTAATTTATTTAAAAAGACTAATAATATTTTAAAAGCTTAAAATATATTTTTTATTTTATAATTATCTTTTATTACTAAGACTTATTAAGATTAATTAAGATTAAAATAAATATATAAATTAAAGTAATCTTAGGTATTTTTACTTAATTAATAAATTTTTAATAATAACCTATTACTTATTAATTATAAAAGCTTTAAAAAATAACGTAATATTAAACTATAAGATAATAAAAGTTATTAGCTATAATTAATAGCCTTAAATATTAAAGTTATTATTTATAAGGCCTCTTAGAGAAATTCTTAATTTTTATTAATTATTAAGCCTTTTTAAGTATTATAAAAATATTATTAAAAGAGCTAAGAGGTAAAGTAATAAAATAAATTTATAAACTCTTTAATTTTAATTTTAATATCTAATATTAGCCTAAGAATAAAAATCTTATTAATAACCTATTAAAATAGCTAGATTATATAAAGAGAAAAGTATTATATAAAAATATATTTCTTATATTAATTAAGAAATTAATTCTTATATATAAGTTATTATTAGAGCTTTAATATATTATTATTAGCCTTAAAAGTAAGACTTAAGTTATAATTATATATATATATATATATTATTAAAGTAATAATAAGAGGCCTTATTCTTTATAGGAAATATATACTAAAGAATAATACTTATTATATTATATCTATAATTATTATTAGGCGCTAAAAGGCTAAGTAAAAAAAGAGTATTATATTATAGATTACTTAAGAGATAAAAAGCTCTAATTAAGTCTCTAAGGAATTATTTATAATTAGGGTTATTATTTAAGAGTAATATATCTTATACCTTATTATAAAATAACTTATAAAAAGTAAAATAATATTTCTTTTATTACCTATTAAAAAGCTTAAAGTATTAATTAATAAACTATAAAGCTAAAATTAATAATATAAAGAGCTAAAAAATAAGATATATAAGACTATTAGTAAATATAAGAGCTATATTATTAATAAACCTAAATTATTAGAATATAAAAATTAATTTATTATATTAAAGTAAAGAGCCTTAAGGTTAAAAATATTTTATTTATATTATAATAATCTAAGGGTAAGATATATAAATACTTAAAAGACCTTAGACTTAATAAAAAGGAAATTCTATTAATTAAGTATAATAAATAATATCTATAAGTATATTAAGAGTTACTTAATATACTAAGGTATTTATATATTAAGGTATAAGTTATATAATAAATTTTAATTATTTATATTTTTATTATATTTATTCTAAGAAATTAGCCTTAATTTTATAATTAATTTATTAAAGAGTATATATAATAATAATAAGAGCTATAATATTATATTAATTATTATATATTATATAATAAAATATATAATATTTATTTTAATTATAAAAAAACTTAAGGCTATAAGCCTAGTAGTATTATTATATAAATATATAAGAAGCTATTTTAATATATCTAAAGGTATTATAAATAATAAAAATAAACTTATTATTAGTAAATTCTAAGTAAACTTAATAAAAAAAAATAATATTTTATTAATTATTAATTATTTATTACTTATAGATAAATACATAAATAAAGTAAATATATTAAACCCTAGAGAAATACCTAAGAATATATATAAAAAATAAGCCTACTTATTAAGTAATATAACTCTTAAAAGCTACCTTTATATATACTAATAGCTAATATTTAATAATTAAGGTCTCTCTTAATAAGGTATTATATAAGTATTACCTAAGGTATATTAAATATATTTACTTAGAAATAAAAATAAATATCTAAGGTATTATTAAATACTTAGAGATACTTAGCTAAATATATAAGCTAATAAGGGATTATTAGTATTATACTTTAAAATCTTAATCTAAATATTATAATATAAGGTATAAGCTATAAATATATTATTAGGGATAATATATTAAAATATTTATAAAGAATTAAAAGTTTAAATATCTTAAATTAGCCTTAAGATTTATTAAAATAAAAATCCTTATAAGATATAATAAGTAAGCTTATATTATAGAGTAATTAGAAATCTACTAATATATATATAATATATTTTATATATTATTTCTTAAATTATAAAATAATTAATTAAATAATATTATAATATTAAAAGCTTTATTAGAGCTTAAGGCTAAGCCTAATAAGTAAGAGATAAAAGAAATAATAAACTATAAGCTTATTAATAAAATATTATTTTATCTTATTAAATAAAAGGGCTAATTAATAAAGTATAATACTTAGAAGCTAAATTATTACTTAGAAAATATAAAAATAATAATTAAGAAATATTATAAAATTATAAGGAAAAGTTATAAGAAATAAAATAATAATTAATTAATACCTTGCTAAAATATTTATAAAAAAATAAAAGTATTAATTATAAAAAAGACTTAAATAAAAAAAATAAAGAATATAAAATATAACTTAATAAAACTATTAAAAAATAATTATTATTAAGCTATTATTAAATATTAAGTTAGGGGAAATAGGTGCTAAGCCATTTTGGGCTATTAGGCAATTTCTTATATATAGAAAAGGAGTCAGAGGCCTAAGACCTTTAATTATTATTATCTTCTTTATTAATTAGGTTAAAAAAGGGGAGCTTTAGGGCTTTCTTTTCTAATATAATTATTATTACTATTAATTAATTAGTTACCCTTATTATTTTCTATAATATTAAGATTATAAAAAAGTATATAAAATCCCTCTTTAAAAAGTTACTAAAAGAAAGATATATTAAAAGATTTTTAGCTATATAATTAATATATTCTATTTTCTCTAATAAATCTAATGCCCCTATATAAGATATTTAATACTCTTACTTTTATAATAACTAGGATATATTATTAAAGGTAATTTAATTAATTAAATAAGAGAGTATACTTCTATACTACTAATTAATAAACTATAAATATAATTACTACTACTAGCTTAAAAGGCGTAAGGCATTAAGAACTAATATAGAAGTTAAAAAGTAGGCAATTAAGGAAACCCCGAAAAGTCATTAAGTTATAAGAAATACTAATTATAAATAAATTTTACCCTTTTTTAATCTAGATTTAGTAAAACTATTTAATTAAACCTTCCCCTAGGGACTAAGATTAAAATAGATTCTTTTTATACCCTATAAAAAATAAATATAAAGAGATAGAGAAATTTACTTATAATAAATAAGGAAAAGAAGGATATTATTAACCTATGGCTAATATAGAAAGTATTATTTCTTAATAAGATAAGTAACTTAGCTTTTCTTAATCTACCTAAGGATATCCTTACTAAGTAATAATAAAAGGTCTTAGCTATTAGAATCTTAGTTTAGGCGGCTATAAGAAATAAGACCTTTATAGCCCTTATCCTTATCTTTATAATATTTAAGAAGATACTTATTATAAACCGTTTTTACTTTCCCTAATAAAGAGGTTTAAATATAAGAGACTTAAGCTCTTAGAAACTATCTAATTAAATGCCTAATACTATAAGTATTATTACTTTAATTATAAAAATAGCTTAGAATAATAAATCTATTAACTATAGGCATAAGTCTAATATTAGCTAGAATATAAAAATAAAAAGTAATAAAGCTATTAAAAGTAATAATAAGGTTACTAAGCTCTTAATATAACTCTTAACTAAAGGATTAATTAATCCCTTTTTTATTATCTTACTTAACCTTTTTTCTTTATTTAAAAGAAAAAATATAATTAAATACCTCTAGGTCTTTAATTAATAAGCTAACCTTATAAATATCTCTAAAGATAAAAAAAGAGCGCTTTTTAAATTATACTTTAACCTAGAGATTAAGAAAGAGGTCTAATAGGCTATAAATAGGCTTAAATAGGTAATTACTTAAGAGAATCTAAAGAAGTCTTTTATAAATAAAAACTCTAATTAATCTAAGATTATTAAGGAAAAACTAGAAATACTTAATAAGACCTAATTAAAGGTAGATTTCTATGCTATTATTAAATAATTAAATAGGCACTAATACCTCTTTAGGTAGGTTAATAATAATTAAAAGAAATCTAAGGCCTAGTCTTAGGCTATCTATAAAGCGCTTTTAGAGGAAATTATTAAGGGTATCTATAAGAAATATAATAAGAATATCTATAATATTATAGCTATAAAGTATTATAAACTTACTTAAATAATTAAATAATATTATAATAATAAGATTAAAATTAAGAAAACTTATTACCCTTAAACTAAAAATAATACTTACTAAGTCACCTAGGCCCTAACCCCTCTAAGGAGCCTAAGCCCCTTAGTAAAAGCAATAAAAGCCCCGAAGATCCTTAAGAAAGATCCTAAAGAGCCCTCTAGCTTAAAGATAAACTAACTAACTATATAATTAAGTTAACTCGCGATTAATATTATAAAAGGTTAAGAATTATAGCTCTAGCTCGCATAGATTATTAAAAGGGAATATAATAAGTAAATAGCCTTAGGAATACCTTAGTCCTTTAAGATAAATATTATATTAATTAATTAGATATAAGACTATTAGAATTTCTATATAAACGCGGCATATAGGTCTAAGTAAAGCCTCTATTAGAGTAACTTAATATATTAGTATTATATTAAGAGAAATTACTTCTTAAATAATTATTTTAACCTTACTTATAATAAAAGTAATAAAATTATAAGCTATAACCCCTAAGGTAAAGCTACTCTCTTTAGAAGAAATAATAAGATATTATTATTAAATCTAATTTATATCTTTAAGAAGTTTAAAATTAAGAAGCTAATTTATAATTAGCTAAGTTATTTCCTAAAGTTAGATATATTTTACCTAGTTAGATAAATAAAATAATATAACTACGCTAGAATTAACTTTAAACTAATATAATAAAAGAATATAATAATTAATAATTTTATATAAAAAAACCCTAAAGCTATAAGCCTCTATTAATTATAATATAAATCCCCTAAAGGATTTAATTAATTACTTATAGATATTATAAAAGGTAACTAAGATATCTTAAATAATTAGAACTTATTACTAGGGATTATTATTAATATAATCTTAATTAATAAAAACTCTTTACCTTTAGATTAATTAAAAATACCTTAGGTATTTATTATAATTATAATTACTATTAATATAAATATAAAAAAAAGAGTTTATATTAAAAATATTATTAAAGTTTAAAAAGCAATATAGCTAATTTAGAAATTTACCTTAGTAAAGAGGCCTATAGCTATTAATAAGGAGAAGAACTAAAGGTTTTAGATACTTAAAGAGAAATAGGCCTTTATTTTATAAAAATTAAGAAATAAATATTAAACTAAGAAAATTTCTATTATTACTAATAAGCTTTTTATACTATTATTATAGCTTAAAAGAAAAATAGCTAAAGATTATTAAAATATTATTAATAGTATTAAATAGATTATTTATATTAAGCTAGCCCTATATATTATTAGGGAGATATAAAGATTATTTAATTAAAAGCCTTAGGGCATAAATATAATCTAGGTTAATAAGTAAGACTAGGGAGAAGCCTATTAGGCTAAGATTAGTAAGAGAGCTAAAGTTAATATAATCCTTATTAATAATAAGCCTTAAACTAAATAAACTAATAATAATACTAAGGACCTTTAACTTAGTAATTATATTATAATAATTAATATAAAAATAAGCTAAGAAGTAATTAGGACTATAGAAATATAAAGGAATATTATAAAAACCTTAGGAAAAACTAGAATTATTATAAATTATAATAAAATAGCTAATTAGATAATTAATACTATTAGATTAATATTAGAAGGTTAAAGTAAGATAATTATATAATTATAAAAACTACCCTAGATTTTAATCTAACTTAATAATATAAAAGGCAAGGTAATAAAGGCTATAATAAATATTAGCTTTAAAGGGAATATAATCTTAGAAGAACTTATAAAAGCCTATAATCTTAATATTATAAAAATAAAAGCCTTTATAATATCTTTCTCTTAAGACTAGATTATTATGCTTAGCTAAGTAATTATTTAATTATACCTAGGTAATATATAGATCTAATAGAGGATATATATAGCGCCCTCTAGTAGAATTTTAATTTCTTTTATCCTTAGTATATTATTTATTTATTTAGTAAGGGTATTATTTAATTATTTAATAAGGGATAATTCTATACTCTTTAGATATTAGCTAAGTAATATATAAGTAATTACCCTAACTATTAGTTTTATTAAATAGGAAGCATTAACCTATAATATAAATAATAGTATATTATTAAAATAAATATTAACCTTCTCTCTAAACCTAAGGTTAACTAAAAGAGTGGTTTAGAATTAAATAATATCCTAATATTATTATAATAACTAAGCTAAGAATTAGGGGAGGAAATAATTAATATTATTAAAGTAGAGATAATTAGGTAATACTATATAGCCCTTAAGGATATAAATTATTTAATTAGAAAATAAATAAAAAAGAAATATAAAATATAAAAAAAAAAAAACTTACCTAATTAGGGTAAATTAAAAGAAATTTTAATTAATACTTTCTATAAAAGGAAAGATATTAAGATCTACCTAAGAGATAATATCCTATTAAATAGATCTACCTTAGAAAGTAATCTAAAATAAAAGGCTAAAAAGTAAGAAAAGATAAAAGAGAAATTATAAGAAGATTTAAAATACTAAGATTAGATTATATTAAAATTCTTAGATATTAAGCGAGGAGCCTAGATCTATAAAGAGCGACTCTAAGGATTAATTAATTAAGTAAATAGCACCCTTATATATAAAAAACTAAATATATTTCTTAAGATTATATATAATAAAGAAATAGCGCTTATATAAGAATTTTTAAAGTATAAAAAACTTAACTTATTAGTTATACCGCTATAAGTTATTAGGGTAATTAAGCATAGAGCTTAGTAAGTAAAAGATATACCTATTCCTAAAGGGTATAAAAAAGAGGTTATTAAGCTATTAAGAACCTAGATAAAAAAAGAGATCTTTAAGGAAAGTTATAGCCCCTATAAAAACCTATTTTTTCTTATTTAGAAAAAAAACAATTAGTTTTAATTAATTAATTTAGCTATATTAATAAATAAATATATAATATAAAATAGCCTTATCCCTCTAGGCTATAATAAGTTCTCTATAGATTTTATTATATATAAGATATTATTACTCTTAGATTTCTTCTTAGGATATAACTAGATAAAGCTAGCAAAGGTTAGTAAAGACCTAATTAGTTTTATAATACTAATTAAATTACTAAGAATATATATATTACTATAAGGAGCTATAAACTTAATCGCCTAATTTACCTAAAATATCTTTTAAATCTTAAGAAATCTAATCCCTAATATTTATTAGTCTTTTTTAGATAATATCTATATTAGAGGACCTATAATAAATTATAATAAAGAGGAGGTAATACTAAAGATATATTACTTTATTCTAGAGTATTTAATTAATCTTAATAAAGTATTAATAAATATTAAGCTATTAGGCTATATAATTATAGGTTAGAAGTCTTAATTTTATAAAAAAATAGTAATAATTATTAATTACCTTTATAAGACTTATAAGAGGAAGCTAAAAGAAAAGAAGATTATAAAATCTTAGAGTAAGAAGTTTACCTTAATATAAAGGAAATAAGGTTCTTCCTTAGTATTATAAAATATTACTATTAATAAATTAAATAATTCGCCTAGATTATAAAGGCCTTAATAAACCTATTAAAAAAAGATACTAAGTTTATTTAAGGATTAAACTAAAAAGAAGCTATAGAAATATTAAAGAAAAAGGTTATAGCTTTATTAATCCTTATTACTCTTAATTACTCTAAGAAAGCTAAGGAAATAATCCTTATAGTTAATATAAGCCTATTAGGCTAGGGGTATATTTTAATATAAGTAATTAAAGGGAAATAAAAACCAATCTAGTTTAAATTAGAATTATAAAACCTAGCTAAAACTAAATATAATATAATAAAAAAAAAATATAAGGTAATCCTCTATGCCTTTTACCGCCTTAGGGGTATAATCTATAATATTCCCTTTATTCTTAAGACTAATTTATAAGTATTAGTCTACTAAATTAATAGCAAAGTAAATAATATGCCTAGTTCCCTTGTCTTAAGATAAATTAATTATATTTTTTTCTTTAATTTTATAATTAGATATATACCTAGAAAGAAGAACTATATAGCTAATAGATTATTATAAAAGTATATAAGACTATCTAATTAATTAGATATATAGATTAAAGGGGATATTAAGGACTTTATTAATCTTTATCTTAATATAATTTATATTAATAAAGAACCTAATATCTTAAATAATATTTACTCCTAAGAGTATAAAAATATAGCTAAATACTTATATACCTTTAAGAAGCCTAAAGGTCTAACTTATTTATAATAATAATAATTTAAAAAAAAAATACTTTTTTTCTTTATTTAAAAATAATATCTATAAAAATAGCTAAAATAAGAATATAACTCGCCCCTATTAATAATAAATAACCTAGAGATATAAAAAAAGTTAATTAAATTATATTATTTTAATAATAGTCATAAGGGTAAAAAAATAACCTATAACCTTACGAAGAGGAGATACTTTTAAAACAATATATAAAACTAGGTCTCTAAGGTAATATAATATTACCTTACTTACTAAGCCTATGCTCCCTAGAGGCTATTAGAGGCTATCTAATATATTAAACTATTTAATCCTATAATTAAGGTCTATTTTAATTATTAGTATATACTACTAAACTAAGGGCTTAAATACCTCGTAGAGATAAGATATAATATAATAAGATAAATAAAAGTAATTCCTTTAAAGAAAATTATAGCTAAAGCGCTAAGGCGCTTTATAATTAACCTTATTTACTAATTTAATATAATTTCTATAGTAATTATAAATAATAGACTTAAATTTAAGAAAGAATTTTTACTTTTACTTAAGGAATTAAGAATTCTATATATTATTATATCCCTATATAACCTTAAAGCTAATAATATTAATAAAAGAAAACACTATTTAATTTCTATAGCCTTAAGGAAGCTAGAGAAAGAAAGAAAGCTAAGATAATATAATAACCTAGAAAAAGTATTATTTACTAATAAAATAGCTATGAAAGCACTATATAGATATTCTCTTTTTTATCTTATCTATAAATAAAAGCTAATATACCCTCTAGAAGTTAATCTTCCTACTTAGCGATTAATTAATTAAGATAAAGTATTAATAGCTAAAGACTTAATCCTTATAAGGGTTAAGATCCTTAAAAGAAAAAATAAAGATATAGAAATAGCGCAATAAAAGATTAATATATTTAAGATAAAAATTATAAAGAGATAAAATAAGAAGAATATCTATAAGTTAAGAAAGACCTCTCTAAAGATTAAAGATTTAATATTAAGATATAATATTCCCTAATTAAACAATATATTAATAAAAATAAAGATAATATATAAATAATATAACTTATTTTATATCTTTAAGTATTATAATAAGGCAAATTACTATAAACTTAAAATACTTAATAGCTATAAGATTATTAAATTTATCTATAGGGATTACCTAAAGAAATTTATAAAAAATAAAAATAGCTAATAAGAAAGGGAATTAGATAAAGAGGAAGTCCTTAAGAAGCTTAAAGAAAAAAAAAAAAGACTAAAAGGCAATAAAAATAAAGAAAATATATAAGTAATAAAAAATAAGAAATTAATAGCTAATTAAATAATTAGCTAAGAAAGCAATAATAAAAGTAATAAGACAAATAGTAAGGAAGAGAATCTTAATAAAATGAATAAAATACTATATTTAAAGAGAAATACTTTAATACGTATAGAAGTATAATGCCTTAGCCTTACTACTAAGTAAGCTATTTAATATAAGAGCCTCTAAAATAAAATAAAGAGAAAAAAAAATAGTATTAAAAACCTATAAGGACCCTTAGGTTTTTAGTAAGAGAGGAAGAGATAAAGAAGAAAGTTTTAATATTATAATATAATTATTAGAATTTTTAATAAATTTAGGTATTTATTTTATAAGAGATATATAGATTATTTAATTAGATATTAGGGATATCGCCTAAGATATTAAAGATATTATCTAAGATAAATAAGATATATTAAAAGATAATAATAATACTATTTATAATAATTTAGATATAATACCTAAATTCCTTATTTTATAAGAAATAAATTTAATATATAGCCTATATAGGAGAATAAAAGCTAAATAATAGAATTAATAAGAGGATTAATAAGAAATAAAAAGTAAATAATTAATTAAAAGTAATTATAAATATAAAGCTAGACTTTATTATTAATTAAATAAAAATAATAATACCTTATTATACTTAAAATTTATTCCTTAGTAGAAAAGCTTCTAAGACTTAAAATCTACTCCCTTTTAAAACCTAGAGGAATTAGCCTTCTTATTAAGAGCTAATTAATATATTCCCTAGAGAAGCTAATAATCCTACTCTTAATTCCTATTCTTAGAAGGGTATAAATAAGAAATATAAAAATAAGATACTTAATTTAATTAATTAATTCTAATCTTATTAAGTAAATCCTTTAAAATATCCTTCCCCTATAGAGGCTAATCTAAAGGACCTTTAGTAATAGATTTTAGCTAATACCTAGGTAAAAACTCCTACTTATAAGGCTTCTAGTGCTAAATATAATTAATATATTTCTTACTTATAAAACCCTTAATTAAGATATAAAATAAAAAGAGATAAATAATATATTTTTTATTTTAATTAATATTAATTAAGTAGGATTAATAATAATATTAATAAAAGATAAGGTTATAAAACCTAAAGAGGGTAATCTTAAGAGCTTTTTAATACTTTAGGTAAATAATTAATTACTTAAAGAATTATCTATAAGGATAAATAAAGTTAATAGGGATATAAATAATCTAAAAGAAATGATTTAGTATTAATAAAATAAGCTCTCTTATAATTATATTAGGAGCGCTATAATACTTAAAGAAATATTTTATAATAGCCTTTAGGTTCTTATAGCCTATATTATTAAAGGTAAGCTTAATATATAAAAAGAAACTATCTTAGTTAAGGGCAAAGTAAGAATAAATCTAGACCTTAAGGCACTTATAGACCTATTTAATTATTTAATTAAAAAGGCTATTAAGAGTAAAGAAGATATAGGAACTAGCCCTAGGGAGGTTAGCTATCTAGGCCTTTATAGGAGTTACCTTAAACCTATTATAATTACTCTACTAAGAAGAAATACCTCTCTAGAAGTTAGTATAAGAAAGCTAAGGTTAAGCGAGAGTTTAAATATTAAGAAGGATATTTTATTACTTATTAGCGAGGATCTTATAAGGAATTTATATAGATATAGTAAATTAATTAATTAAAAGTATAAATAAGAGTAATAAAGTTAAAAGAGAGGAAAATAAAAAAATAAGAAGTATATAAAAGTTATATATATATAAGGTTAAAATATATAAAGAAAAAAGAGTAATATATCTAAGTAATCTCTATATAGGGAGCTATGATTTATAGCTACCCTTTATATATATTAAAAGAGCTAAATAGTCTCTTAAAAGAAAAATAATATAATAATTTTTTTTTATACTTTATATATAAACTAGCCTATTACTTATTTTCCTTAAGGTATAAAGATATAAATCCCTCCTTATTTATAATTACTTATACTAATTATTTAATTAAAATATAAAGCCCCTTTTTACTTATTTAAGAATATATATTTACCTCTTTTTAATAAAATAAGATTCTTTATCTAATAATAGCGAGATTAATATAAATTAATAACTAAACTTAAGATTAACCTCTTTATATATTAGAACTAATAAAGTTTAAAAGACTAAGTAATCCTCTTCTATTTAATTATATAAAGCATAATTATATACTAATTATATATTATATATATTATATATAAATTAATAAAAAGATTTTCTAAGAGTAATAACTTTATATCCCTAAGTATACTTTAAACCTTTAAGATACCTCTATTTATATAATTAATTATTTTCTTTACCTTTATTAATTATTCGCGGTTTATAAAAAAGAAAAAAATAGCCTACTTAGTAGCTTAGATTAAATACTTTAAAGGAATAAGAAACTTCCTTAAGAAAAATAAAATTAGCCCTAATATAATCAAAGAGCTATATAACTCTAAGTAGCTACTTTTCTTTTAGTTATAATAAGAATAAGACTATTAAGACCTTATTATTTTTAAATACCTTAGCGTATTAAATAATTATTAATTAATTAAATTAAAGCTTAAGAAAGATAAGTTTTAGTAATATTATTATAATAACCTTACCTATAATATATTATAGAGAGAATATATATTAGCTCTATAGTACTTATATTAGGACCTAGAGAAGAATAAGGAGATACTCCTTAATAATTTAATCTTATTAGTATTATAAATACTTAAGAATAGCCTTAAGAAGGTTATTATAGCTATATAATATAAAATCAATATTTAGGAAAAGAAGCTAGAATATAACTCTAATTAAGAGGAGTTTTTACTTTTTTTCCCTAATAACTATAAGAGAGTCTTAATAAACTATAATATAGGTTTTAAAGGGATTTAAAGGTAATATAAGGCCTATAAAGAGAGAAGATTCTTTATAAGATTTTTTAAGTTTAGGTATAATAAATATTTTACTATATTTATATAAGAAAAATTAAAGGCAATTTTTATTACTTTAATATAATATTAACTAATTAAAGGCTTTATATAAAGTTTACTTTTATTACCTAATAAGAATACCTTATAAGCGCTAATTAATTATATTACTTTAATTTCTATTTAATCCCTTTAACTCTATAGCGAGGAAAATAAAAATATAATCTCCTTAGTATATTTTACCTCTTTTAAACCCTTAGAGGACTTATAGGAGTAACTTTAAGTAAGTTAGCTATAATTTACCCTCTTATGGCCTTAAATATTAATAAGAGTAAAGAGGTATCTTTATAACTATTTAATTTATTAATCTATGACTAATTATTAGACTTATAGACTAAGAGAGGAAAGCCTAGGGATATCTTATATAATAATAACCTAGAGGGGATCTAAGGTATTTATTAAACTATAATCTTTAATAAGCTAGGAATTAAGGATAATTACTTCTAGCATAAGAGTACCTATAATAAGGTTATAATAAAATAATAATCCCTCTATATAGATTTAATTAATTATAATTTAATTAGATTTACTTAAAAAGTACCCTAAGACTAGCTTTATATTAACTAGGTAAGATATATATTAGTAGATATAAGGGATATTAGCTATATTAGTAATTAATAATCTTATTACTTAATCTTAACTTCCTAAGGTAATCTAAGTAATATAATAAAACTTCCTTAGGGACTAAGGCTATTTATAGTCTTTAACTCTAGGGTTATATTTCTTAACCTCCCCGCGTAACTAATTAAATAATATATTAACCGAGGCATAGAGATTATAAATAACTTCCTTATTTACTAAGAGGGAATAATTATCTTAGCTAATAATAATAAGCCTAACTTAAAAGTAAAAAAGCTAATAATAAAACTAGCTAGCCTAAGGCCTAAAGCTTAAAAGTAAATTAATAAATCCTTAATTTTTATACCTTCTAATTAAAAGAATTAGCCTTAGACCCTAAGTAAACCTTTTAAGAATCTATCCCTAGGAACCCTAAAGTAGCTATAATCTTTATTAAATAATAGCTCTAAGTACTAGTAAAATAAGAGCCTTTTCTTATCTAAGGGTATAAAAGATATAATTATAAGGTAAAAGCTATTAGGTTTATCTAATTAAATAATAACTAATTATAGATAGGGTTAAATTAGAGATAAGTATCCCTATATTATTAAAGAAGGGCCTTATATCTATAGCGCTAAAGATTTTATTTACTTAGATTATAAGATTAATAAGATATTTATATTAAAGCGAAAGGTAATTAAGGTAAGGATAAAAATTATATTAGTTAACCTAGGGGAAAAGAATTAACTCGGTATAATACGCGGCCGGCCTATATAGTAATTATTAATTAGTAATTATATTATTTACTTTCCTAATAAGATAATAAGACCTTTATAATAAGATAAGCTTCTAGCTATTACTACTTAGCCTTAGATACTTATTATAATATTAAAAGAGAGCTAAGATAAGAAAATAAAGAAATAATAAAAAAGCAAGGATACTTAATTAATTAATCTATAATAGCTATAAGCCTAGTATAATACTAGGTAAGGCGCGATAGGAATAATATATAAAAAAGGGGGATAGGTTTAATAAGGCTTTTTAGGAACTATAAGGATAAGTATTAAAGCCTTATAGGGAGCTATAAGTTAGGGGAAATAAGTATTAAGCTATTTTAGGCTATTAGGTAATTTCTTATATATAAAAAAGGAATTAAAAGCCTAAGACCTTTGATTATTATTATCTTCTTTATTAATTAGGTTAAGAAAAGGGAGCTTTAGGGCTCTCTTTTCTAGCATAATTATTATTATTATTAATTAATTAGTTATCCTTATTATTTTCTATGATATTAAGATTATAGAAAAGTATATAAAATCTCCCTTTAAAAAGTTATTAAAAAAAAGATATATTAGAAGATTTTTAGCTATATGGTTAATATATTTTATTTTTTCTAATAAAATATAAGCTAAAAACTATAAAATATAAATTATAAAAAATAAAAACTATAATTATAAATAATTACTTAAGGGTTAAAAGGACTAATATTAAACATATTATTATTAATAAGCCTAGGGTTTATTAGGCCCTTACTCTTAGCCTTAGTCTTATTATAAGTAAAAGTATAAATAATATAAGCTCTTTTAGGAATAAGGGGAATAAATAATAAGTTATTATTAGAGCTATTACTATTATTATTATTATTATTATTATTATTATTATTATTATTATTAGTATTATTATTATTATTATTATTATTATTAGTATTAGTATTATTATTATTATTATTAGTATTAGTATTATTATTATTATTATTATTAGTATTAGTATTATTATTATTATTAGTATTATTATTATTATTATTATTATTATTAACGTACATGATAAGCGAGTGCACCAGACAAGTGAGTGCACCAAAAATCTTAACCTTTAAAATAGGAATCACCAGAAAAACACAACAAGTCACCTAATTAATTAAAATTA